>BJBW01009371.1:0-20022 GCA_004320125.1 Scolopax mira
GGGCTTTGAGCAACGTGGTCTGGTGGGAGGTGTCCCTGCCCATGGCAGGGGGTTGGAACTAGATGATCTTTAAGGTCCCTTCCAACCCAAAACATTCTATGATTCTGTGATGCTAAGGGAGAGAAGGAAGAGGAAATAGTGGAGTTGTGGGAACAGATAAAGACTGAAGGAGGAGACTTGCAGCAGATAGTTATTTATATTACTTTGACTTCCAAAGATTTCAAGCTATCTTCTTACTGACTCATGGTGCTAGACATGCTTCAAATAACTGCCTGACCTCCCTCTTTTGCCCTCTGACATGTCTTCTGCTGCAGCTGGCTGCTCTTTTTGCCCACAGTGCGTGCCTGGGGCTGCAGAAACAGACCAGTCATACTCATGGGAGTGAAGGAGAGCTGGGGAGATGCTTCTTGCCTGTGTTCTGCCCCATATAGACCCTGTTGAGGCCCAGCTGGCTCATCCCCCTCTTGCTCCAGGCATGCAGCTCAGCTCACTCCCATCACCCTTTCCTCTTTCTCCTCCCCCAAATGCTGTGGCATCTCCTGCCCGCTCTGCTTTTGCTGTTTTTCAGTCAAGTCTTAAGGGAATCAGATAGCTGCTCCTTTCACAGCCCAGCTCAGCTTTTCTGTCTTACTCTCCATTTTGTTGCGGGCTATTCCTCTCAGACCCTGGCAATGCCACTTCACTAAATAATGTATATGGTGGGAATAGCTTCATTGGCTTTCTGATCCTCATGTAGATGTACCTAGATATGCAAGTATATTGGCTTGTGCTGTAGGAGGACATCACAGGATCCATCTGGTGGACATCCTATAAGATGCCTGGCACTCTACTCTGTGTTTTAATAAAATTTTGTCTCGGATTCTGACTGGTCCCACAGGGTGCACAAGGCACAAAAAGGCACAAAAAGCCCTTAACATCTATTACATGAGCTTAGAAATTCAGGTTAGGGCTGGGCATCTCTGCACCACCTTGTATAGGGCTGGTTCGTGGTGCCTAGCACAGGTGGGTCTGTGAGTGGAAAGCTGAAGGCACCTGTACTTGGGGGGACAAGGTGTCCCCAGGCATGCTAGGCTGGGTCGGGGCAAACTCTCCTGCTGAGCCACTGATATTTTCTTCAGGAGGACTTAGTTTCCCTTCTGCGAGCTCTCCCCACGTTGCTGAGATCTGGATGACCAGACTGAAGTGACACCGAACCAGTCAAAGCAAAAACTGTTTTTTCTTTCAGCTATTTAAAAGTCAAGTTCCATCTTGATGGGAAAACCCACCAGTCTCAGCGATACTATTTGGAAATAGCCTTGCTTTGTTTTCCAAAGACTTCAGACATTTCCAGCACACACAATCCTTGCTAAGTTTTCTGAGCAAGTGACATGTAAATAGCAATTCTTGTAGAGAAAAAATGTTTTCCACTTCACTTACACCCTTTGTACCGTGAAGCAAAGGAGCTCTTGGGTGGATCTGGAGCTTGGAAGACCCAGCTGCATCCAGGCATGCTCCTCCTTGCTAAATGCACCAGGGAGCCCAAAGAAACTTAATCAGTGAGAAGGCAAGTAAGAGGCATCACCAAATGGTATCATTCTCCAAAATTTTCAGTACTCAGTGATTTATGTTTCTGAATAAGGCACATCAAGCATATTGGATGGCTCAGTGACTGTTCTACACCAAAACGCTTTTTAGCTCCTTTTTCACTTACTGTCACTAAGTCTTATGGAGCATCTCACAAGTGGAAAATGAAGTGGAATTGAAATAAATTGTCCTGGAGGCAGCTGCAGGCTCATGGGTGTTTAATGTGTAAAATTCTAGCAAGCATCACTTCACTTACAAGATACCTATTTGCCAAAGGTTTATTTTGCAAGCTTTATATGCTGCTATTTGTGTTGTTATCCGGCCTTAGATTAGGACCTCTTTGAATCTGACACCTTACCTCAAGAGATTAAGAAATTGTCCTGCACTCGGTTGCTTAAGTTTGAAATATAGAGAACAGATGAAGGAGGGAAAGAAAGGCACGGGAAGGTTCAGACACCTACCTGAGTTCATGTGGCAAAGCAGCAGACCCTAATTCACAGCCCCACGGCTGCAGGCACCTCCTGAGCCTCACACCAAGCTACGTGTCCCAGGCACAGCTTTCGGTGGCCTGACTTGTCACTCTTCTTTTGTCTCTCAGAATGAGTTATGGCCGGAATAAAGGATACAGCTGGGACTGAAACGTGAAAACGTAAGAAGGGAAACAATGAAAGGAAGGAGTGAAGGAGGACAAGGACGTTTTCAGGTGACTTGGGGTCACAGGGATGAAAGGAAGGGGTCAGGCGACAGAGGCAGACAGCAATGCTGACAGTGCCCTGGAGACAACAGCGTAGACGGTGTTGAGAGAGAAGGAAGAGGGGTGAAAGGGCTCCCAAGCAGGAGCAGGGCCATGACTGGTGAAAAAAGAAGGTGGGAGCAGGGATGAAGTGGGTCGAGAAGGGGCAGAGGAGCTGGCAGACAGGCTGTGAATGAGGAGGAAGGCAACAACTCTCTGAAAGTGCTAGAAGGTGAAGACTTAGATTTAAGACAGGTTATGGGGTAGATGGAGAATGCTACATGGCAGGCCCAGCCCCGTGGGACAGAGGGAAGCAGCAGAGGAAGGAAATGCTGCCACACCACCAGGGACAATTTTAGCTTGAGGGAGCACAGGGAAGGGCAGAGGAGTGACAACTATGGATGGACTTTTTACTGGGGAGAAAGCACATCTGTCCCTAGAACTGGTGGTAAGGCATGGAAATAAGAGCATTAAACGGGCAGGTCCCCATAGGTGGGGGCACGAGCACAGCTGTGAAGCTGAACACACCCAGGAAAACTCAAATTACTGTGTTTTACCTTGTATCCAGAAGGATGCACCTGTCCTGGTACCACGGCCCAAACAGCAATTATCGTTTCCCAGCCGTTCCCGGAGCTCCCTGGGGCTGAACGGCGGCCGGGAGCCGGGGAGGGATGCTGGGATCCCCGGGGCAGTGCGGGGGGGATGTCCCCGCCGGGGGCCACGGGGCGGCTGTGCTTTTTGGGGAGGCCCACGAGAGGGAGCCAGAAGTAAAGGAAAGGAGGATGCTGGCTCCGCCGCAGCCCGCGGAGCCCCCGTTCCCCCCCCCCCGCCCGGAGGGTGCGGCCGCGGATGCGGGGCGGGGGGGGGGGTGTCTCCGCGGAAGGGACCCGGGACGCCTCGCACCCCGCTGGTCCTATGCACATCGCGACATGCACGGCTGGGGTTTGGCCCTCAAAGGGTTGATAACGTTATAACACTATTTACACATCATTTGGTGCTTCCGGGAGAGATAAAAGCTGCAGGTGGGGCCGATGGCATCTCTGGGAATACCCCCCGACACGGAACCTGGGCTGTCAAGGGTAGAATCGTAGAATCATAGAATCATCAGGGTTGGAAGGGACATTCCAGATCATCTAGTCCAACCATCAACCTGACTCTGACCAAAAAACCCCAACATCGCTAAACCACGTCCCCCAGCACCATGTCATTCCATCTTTTGAACACCTCCAGGGATGGTGCCTCAACCACTTCCCTGCACAGCCCATTCCAATGCTTGAAAACCCTTTCAATATAAAAAAAATTCCTAATATCCAACCTGAACCTCCCCTGGTGCAACTTGAGGCCATACTTCCTCTTGTCCTGTCACCTGTGACTTGGGAGAAGAGACTGACTCCTGTTTCTCTCCAACCTCCTTTCAGGCAGAAGAGGAGAAGGAGGTCTCCCCTCAGCCTCCTTTTCTCCAGGCTGAACACCCCCAGCTCCCTCAGCCTTTCCTCATAAGGCTTGTGCTCCAGACACCTCACCAGCTTCGTTGCCTTTCTAAGGTAAACCTGGTGCAAAGGTGGACACCTCACATGATCACCCTTCTCCCCACTGCGCTACTTCAGCTCTTTAGAGAAATGGGACTTGGCCATGGCAAAGCGGTGGGGTCCCAGCTCCACTCCCAGTGCAGGGCTGAGGGATTGGGGATAGTCCCAATAGCAGCCCTTGAGCCAGCACCTTCCCCCTGCCTGGCATGATGAAGGAAGGATAAGACTGTGAGTGTGAGAAAACTCAGCATTGCAAGGGGGTTGGAACTAGATGATCTTTAAGGTCCCTTCCAACTCTAACCATTGTATGACATGGATGAAAGCTGCTTTCTCAGCATCCACTGAAGTCTTCACCTTTTCACTGAGCTGGGGACTCAGTGGGGTTTGCACTTCCCTGGAGATGATCCTCTGGGCTCTAAGCTCATGAGGAAGGCGAACATATGCTTGTGTCAAGCCCTTGTTTAAGCACTTTTCTGAATCTCAGCTACAGAGATCAGCACCTTACAGGGGCAGACCAGGACCCACAGGAGCTACATCCACTTATCATCCACTTATGCACTTATCTGTGGATGCCCCATCCCTGGAAGTGTTCAAGGACAGGCTGGATGGATATGTGAGCAACTCGGTCTAGTGGGAGATGTCCCTGCCCATGTCAGGGGGGTTGGAATTTGATGATTTTTAAGGTCCCTTCCAACTCTAACCATTCTATGAGTCTATGATTCTGTGATCTGGGAATCAGTCCTCACATCCCTGAAGTCTGTGGGAGACGTGGTGCTGGCCCAGAGAACAGGGAGGACATCGGTGCCTGCGTACCTCTCTGTGAGGGCTACAAAACACCATCTGTGCCACAGCAGCTCAGCTGATCAGAGTAAAGGAAACTCTTGAAGCTGCACTGGTAGCCTGAGACATAGAAATTGCTGTTTTAAAAAATGGCTGCAAAGGAAAAATACAGCCTTTATTGAAAGGCAAATTAGTGGCAGGCTGTCTCCAGTGAGTGTTCAAGGAAAGCATACAGGGCCTGTGTCGTTATTACTCTCCTGAAGCTTCCTACCCCACTGTGAGAGGCACAGCCAGGGCTGGATAAATAATACATCATAATTTTCAAGTCCCAGAGAGGTGACTTGGAGGTAGTTCAAAAGTTCAATGAATTATCTGTTCCCCTCGGGTTCTTTATTTCTCTTGCAAAGGATGCTATCAATCTCGATAACCCACTAGCTACCAAAAATAATAATAAGTAAAAGATCATTATGGTGAAATATGTGTTGTAAAGCAGCATAGTAATTTGGAAGATTAATTCAGTCCAGAAGGGGCAATAGCTGCTGGCTAGAGATGGGCTGGACACCAATTACTGCTCTCACTCATTACTTCCATGGACAGGGATTGGGAAAACACCTGCAGTGCATGAATAATTCTCCTTGAGTTAATACGCTTTCATTCAGTGCTGATTAACTCTATTTATACCTCATCTATGGTGATGAGAGCAATGTGATTCATTCCTTTATTTCCGTAACTCTTAGATAAATTGCATTTATTTGCTACCTCTGACCTCCCCACGTGCACGCTGCCTGTTAATCCTCAGCCTGGGCTGCTGCCACCATCCCAGGTCCTTCAGTGGCCGTCAAACAGCTGCTTCTCATTTTCTTTCCTTTGTTTAACAGCACTTGTTAAAAAAAAAAAGGGGCCAAGGGAGAAAATAGACTGGAAATATCACTATGGAAGGAGAGGGGGTATATTTTGTGCACATAATAGTGCTCTGTAGGGTGTTTGTCCTCTAGTGAAGCCTCAAGGTACTGCTGAAGAAATAATGATCAAATTTGATCTGGTTGGGGTAGTCAGTCCTGGGTGACTGACACCTCTATCGATACATAAGGTGCAACCAGCTTGAAATCAAATATTGCCATAGATGTCACTGAGGACTAGCCTATGTCATGGGACAATTTTTTCCCTGCTGTTATTTTTCAGGTTTATTTTAACTTTTATCTCTCTAGCTCCTGCTCTGAGTCAGGGCTACAGGGTTCATGACCTGGGGTTACTCTTCCAGCAGGCTACTGAACCACGTCATGGCCAAACACTGTCTCCTGAGGCTGGCGGGATGAAGTCTTGCAAAGAGGCCTTGAGTGTACGAAATGTTCCTGCTTCTTTCCCCCATCAGCGCAGCACCACCCAAATCCAGCACTAAAACTTGTCTTAAGTAAAAATATCTGACTGCTGGCAAGAAGTAAAGATGCTTTTTCACTCCTTTGCAAGTGGAGATGCACAGGGGAAATGCTGTAAAATCCCTCCCGTTCACAACAAGAACACAGATATGTAATCTACCCCAGTCTGTGAGCAAATTGGGGAAGTTTGACTTTGGTTGTCAGAGCCATTCTAGGAACAACTTAGGTTTTGCTGAGCCTGCATGGATGGCCTGCACTTTCTTTTTAGCTCCTTTCCATCTCTCTAAGTATTCCAGTGCTTGGGTTTCCAGTACAGCAGGCAGACATCTTAGAACTTTAAAATATTAGCCTGAGATCATTTTCAGATCATAGAGTTACAGAATTGTGGGGCAATTCAGGTTGGAAGGAATTGTCAGAGGTCATCTGGTTCAATCCCCCAGTGAAAGCAAGACTAACTTGAAGATTAAATCAGGTTACCCCGGACCTTTTCCAGTCGAGCTTTGAAAATCTCTAAGGATGGAGATTATACAACCTCTGTAGGTGACCTATTCCAGCATTTGACCTCCCTTGCTGTGAAATTTTTTTTCCTTTACATATAATATCTTATTTTTATATACCTCCTCTTATGCCACCCCAAATGCAACATTTAGGACCTGCAGCCTTTCCCAGAATTTAGGCAGGAAGAAATTTGGCCTTTTTGCTTAGCCCTGCCCGTGCCCTCCTTGCAGCACCAGCATGTGTTTTCCTGGTGTGGGACAGGTTGGATTCCCTAGAGAGGCCGAAATACCTCCTCTAATACCTGATCCCCACCACTGAGCTATGAATCTTTTTCCTCTGACTTTCTGAGGGCATGTTCCTCTTTTGCATTTTCCTTTGATCATTGTTTCAAAATCTTGAGGGAATTCAGCTGCCTGCTCTGTTTATCTTGCTACCCTTTCTTCTCATTCATGGTCTCAGAACACCTTTCCTAGGAACGAGATAAAAGCTTACAATGAGACCCCGGCTCTTTTGTCTAATTCCTGATCCACCTGGATCTCCTCACTGACTTTGTCAGGCTTAAATGTCATCATATGGTTCACATAGATGCTTCAAGATAGCTCACTGGCCTCCCTCTTCCTGTGTTTCAAACCACGCTTTTATTTCCAGCCTGTCCAAGGTCTTTCCTATGCTTGGTGGAGAGTTGTGCTCAGCAGCCTGCTCTGCTCTGATGGCACTTCAGAGCCAGGTCACCCTAGCCAAGCCTTTGGTGAAGAACTTGTTGGTACATGGCCTCCTGCCATTGATGGCTTTTGTTCAGGCAGTGTCTCTGCCAGTGTTTTTTATCATCATCTGGTACCCATCAAATATCAGCTGGAGGGTGGTGGGGGCTCATTGTACCCAGCACACGGGGGAGTTTGGGGACAAGAGGGTCAGAGCTGGCAAGAGTGGTGAAATCCACCCTTCATCACCTCTGTGGCAGTGATGAGTGCTCAGATGTAGCGCTTGCTGGCTCCAGAATTAGCAGCTTTTCCCCCTCCCTGTAGGCTAGAAGGGAATATCTCCCCTTACTGCTGCTGCCCCAAATCTGAGAGGATCCCTGAGATGCCAGCTGGACATTTGGGGAGAATAGGTTCAGGCTTCAGTCCCACAGATCAGGACTGTTTTGCTGTGACATGAAGCCTTTACTTGCTTTGGAAGCTGAACGTCGGAGTCAGTCTGCCTGTGGCCTTTCTTGACTCATTTCAGGGTGACTGCTTCAATTTTGACTCTCTTTCCTGAGATTTTTCTCACTTGCAAACCATTGCAAGGGCAAGAACCAGCCCTCCCCTGACAATGGGGAGGGTTAGTTCCAACAGCAACACTCCCCACCACAGGCTCCCAGTGTTCCTCTCGCTCCAGGCTCCCAACACTCACCCAGGCTGCCTGCTCTCCATGTGGTCTAGGCTAGGTCAGCAGCAGGTGAAGATCAAACACCATTTGATTACACCAGGCTGTGGTGGTTGAGACTGGGACCTGCTGCTTACTGCCCTGAGCAGCTCAGTGCTTCCTGCTTGTGTGCTCCTGCAGCTCAGTGCTTCCTGCTCCCCAAGTCAACTGGGGAGACGCATTTGGAGATGTTTTCTGCCTCCAGAAGATCATCATGATGTGAAAAGCTTAAATAAGAAAGAGGAAGTCCCTTAAAATGAGCTATAAAAGCCCTGCTGTTGCACTTTGGCATGGCAGAGGTGAGTGAGGTAGGATGACCACCAGCAGTACACTGGGTGGCTGAGGGAAGACCTATAGGTTGGCCAGGAAAGGCTTCATCAAATGACACTGAGATTTGCACTTGGGAGAAATACCATGATTTGGAAAAATTCACATCATTCACTTTTCCCAGGCACGCTGTTGAAGGAAATTCATCAGTACTGAGAGGCAGTTAGATCTGAGAGGCAGCACAGCCATCCGCAGACGACCAGATATCGGAGTCAGGCCCTGTGGGGATGAATTGCTGATAGCCCAGAAAATAACTGTAAAGGGATAACACAGCTGCTGCCATAAAAAAGCAAAACTCTCAGCTCCTTGCACCTCCCCGTGCCTGGTGTCCCCCTCCCCTCCGTCCCTCCCCACGCGCGCTGCCACAGGGCACGTCCTGGAGCCGCCGTTAATGGAGAAGTGATTTGTCTCATAACTGCAGCTTCACACAGTGTGCTACTGTGGGCGTCACAAATTGCTAAGCAGATTTAAAGTGTTCTTTGAGTTGCAAACTGCAGTATTTCTCCACATAGTGATTATTATTCATCTTTTCCAAGACACCGTGGGCCTGATCCTGCAATCTGCACTCCTGTTAAAGTCAGTGCTGTGGGAGTACTGCCGGCATACAGACGGCAGGAGTAAGACCCAATTAATGTAGCCACAGGGAAGAACAGGGCAGTAAACAAGCTTCTTTTTTTCTTTTTTTTCTTTTTTCCTCTTTTCCTATGTGAATTTTCTTGTTCTGTGAACACTCTCAGAGATGTGTGTCCAGGTGCAGGCTGCTGGCTGCTGCAGTACACATGTGCTTGCAAGATTTCAGGCTCCCTGGGGATCCTTCCTTCCTTCCTTCCTTCCTTCCTTCCAACCTCCCTCCCTCCCTCCCTCTGTCTCTCTCTCCCTTTTTCCCTCTCTCTCTTTCTCTCTTTAATTTTGGTCAGGTAATCATTTAATGATGAGGATGGTGAAACACTGGATCAGGTTTCAGAGAGAGGTGGTAGATCCCCCATCTGTGGAAATATGCAAGGTCAGGCTGGACAGGGCTCTGAGCAACCTGATCTAGTTGAAAGTGTACCTGCTCATGCAGGGGAAGTTGGACTAGATGACCTTTAGAGTTCCCTTCCAACCCAAACTATTCTATGATTCTATTCTATTCTATTCTAGGTCTTTCTCAATGGAAATGTCATCAAAACTGATTCACAGTCACCAAAAGTTTTGCTTTGATCCAGCTGATGTTGTCCACCACCACCACATTTACTTTAAAACAGGCCACTTGATGTGCTATAGAGCTGGTAATTCTGGTTCTTCCTCCTGAGCCATGAACGTGGTGGGAAGGAGCACAGGCATAGAGTTTAAATGCTATGTTTGAAAAAGCAGGAGTTCTAAAAATGTTGTGTATTCCCTAACCCACACCAGCAACCCTGCATGTGCTTGTCCCCACCAAGTGCATCCCCACTGTGCTGCAGAAAAAGCCTCTGACCCTCATTCACCCTCTTCTTCTGAGGAAAAGGGCTCAGATCTCTTATGAAGGAAAAGGCAACTCTCTTTCAGCAACCAGCTCCCTGTACTTTCCCCTGTCTGGAGGTGGGGGCAACCAAGGTGGAGCCATTGCTGCACTTTGAGGAGCATAAAACCCAGCCCACTTCTCCTTGTGTCATGGGAGGGTGGCTGCCGCTGCAGGACAAGGAGACTGTGCCACCTGTTACCTCCATCCAAGGTTGGAGAACTTGCATCGGGCTCGGTGGATGGGCAATGAGGCAACAGTGAGCCTCATGGCATGAGGTGTTCATGGAAATGGGTGTTGCTAAGCAAAGGGGATATTGTGCTTTGTATCGACTAGAGCATCTTTAGCTTGTGAGATTGTATGCCTCGAGGAGAGTTGTAACAGCTGAGTCTAGAAATGGCAAATTCATAGTCTCGAGGCCAAGGATAAGCTGGAGTTGTCCCGCCAGGAGGAGAGTATTTGCGTGTCTGTGACACGCTGACATTTGGTGTCCTTAGCAAGGACTCCTGAAGTCCTGCTGGTCTTTGGACGAGAGCTTCCACCATGCTGGAAAACTTCTGCTTCCTTGCCCCAGACCCCAGCACAAGCCAACATCTCCCCTTTACTTGTTTCTGAAACCTCTCTGGGATTTTTCCTGGCCTCCCAAGAGAGGCAGTGCCAGCCAGGAACGTCTCAGGGAATGAAAAACACTCTGTCAAAAACATAAGGAAAAGCAAGTGGTAAAGGTCATGATTAGTTACTTTTCTGCCATGTGCATGTATAATAATGAACCTTGGGGAGCGAGGCCACGTTAGTCCTAATTACAGCTCTTTAAATATTTATATAGCTTAATCTGTTCACCTTGCTCTTTGGCATGGTCCGACATATCTGTAGGGCTGACCTTTCCAGCTCAGCCCCATTCGTATACTTTACAGGCCTCTGGGTAGCTATTACTTTGCTTTATCTGAGAGAGGGAAAAGGCATCACATGAGAAGACTAAACCCCAGCTGATAAGAGCACAATGTTAAATAAAACCAAGACGATATAAACACAATCTCCTCTCTCAAAGTCACATATGTAGCTTCTTACCTAAAGCGAAATCAGTAGATTTCAGGAAAATTAGCCACAAGATATGCCCTGAAGAATCAGCTGAGGCAACCACACTTATTTTCATGTGTGACCTCCAACAAATTGGAAATAGTATCTCCAGCAGTATCAGACTAGTACATTAACCCCTGCTTTTACCTCTCAGTGCTTCATTACAGCTCGTCTATCTAGATGTAATGGGAATGGCTGGAAGACAGAGGAGATGCTCATGACTACAATGTGGAATTAGCTCTGCAGCCAATCCCTTCTTTAGCTCTCTTCTTCAAGTCCATCTTCAAAAATCTTTCTTTCAACTGACCTAGGAATCCTAGGCTGATTTCCAAAGAACTACTCATGAACTAGAGGTCTAAAAATGCAAAATAATGTTAATTAATGTCCTCCAACCTTGGATGATCCCCACTCCCTGTTCCATACACTGACCATCTAGGCAGAAAGTCCATGTAGAAACTGTCCCATAATGAGTCTGTGAAGAATTTGGAAAACTATGGGAAGTCTGTAAACACCACCACTGAAACCACAATTGATGCATACAGAAGACTTTTCAGCTCTGACGATTTTGGTCACCTTGGCAATTTGAAGAACTTCTAGTGTAGCATACTTCATCCTGAGCACCCTTATGAACCTATTATGCAGGAAAAACAACACATCTGTACCTCCAGGTGCTTCCATAAAACCTTCATTAAGGCAATGTTACCCCAGGGTAACTAAATTAGTTTGCATAAAAAGTGCCTGATATTCTCATGCTGCTCACTGCTATACCAAATTTGCTGGCCAGTCTAGGTCTGAAATAATAAATAAAATCAGGCCAGGGAAGATTCTCTGGCCGTGAAGCCAACTGGTACAAATTAAACACTTCCAGCCCATTACACATGTGATTCTAGATCTCACCTGGTCCCCATGTGCTGCCCCTGTGGCCCTAATACAATATTACTCCTATTATCTTTTTTTTTTTTTTTTTTCCAGTTCAAAGCCTCTGAACTAGGGTTGATATTTCATTACTATGAAAATGGGGGTATGGACAAAGTGTGTCACTGATGGAGGACTGTATAGGGAAGACGGTGCTGAAGATGGTGCAGCCTGGTCCCTGATGCCCATTTAGGAATGGTCTTTGGGGCTGCTGCCAGGGCACCATCTGGCAAAGTACTGCCTGGCAACAGCCAGAGCCAGGCCAGGGAGCAAGGTAACAATTAAACAGCATGGATAATGGCTGTACCTGGGGCCTTTCGTTTGGTCATGGTGATGGACCCATAAGAAACCTCCATGAATAGGTGCTGGTTGACTTTCCAGTGAGGCCATTTGGACTCTAAGGGCTCAAGAAGGCTCATTTCAGACTGTGTTGGCAGGAAAGCTCCCAGTGTATTTTCAGCTTCCCTCAAACAGCTGCTTCCCTCGAATCTCGAACGCTTCATGTGGAACATGTTAGGTTCAGCTGACCAAATCTGAGGCCAGCCTCTGGGGTGTCTCCCTCTGGATCCCTAACATCACCAGGCTGAGGTTACTGCAAAGTGTGGGGGCAGAAAGTTTTATTTGAAAAGTCTGTTCATGGGAGAAAAAGCCTTGAGGTTATGGGTCTTTGGCCTCAATTTGCTGAAATTCTGCATGGTGGAGGGAAGGCAAGAAAAATGTAATTTTTGGTGAACCAGAACTCCTGATCTTCAGACAGCTCTGGTAGGTTTCCTAACATTACCCAAATGATACTGCTTCTTAATGGAACTCCTTGGTGCCTTGTGTGCCCACCACAGCTCCAGCGATGTCCTCACTAGATGCCTGAGAGGTGGCGTTGTTTCCCAGTGCCTGAGAGGAAGGTGACCATTCAGCGGCGCTGCACAGCTCCTCTTCAGACACCACAGGACCCTGATGAGGCTGTTTCTCCAGAGCTGCATGTTCCATCTCCACCCAGAGAAGAAACACCAGGATGAGGAGAGCCATGGAGAAGGAGTAACCCTCCTGGAGCCTGCTCCTTATTTCACTCAGCTGATGGAGAAGTGAGCTATCAGGGGTCAGGTCCTGTGACCGAGCTGCCAAGACTGAACAGGCATGCAGATTTTAGGATGCTGTGCTTGGGAAGACTGCTGGAAAAATCAGTTAACTTGCAGTGTGCTGATCTGTAGACCCTGTTTAAGGGAAATCAAAGCCCAGATGGCACGGCATACCCCTGCAAGGCAAAGCTGCTCTCCCAGGAGAGAACTGGCTCTCCCCTTCCACTCCTGCAGCCATGAGGAGAACCTGCCTGGCAGACTCCAGCTCCTGGATTAGTCCTGGTTTGACTATTGCTTCTTCGGACAAGATGTGCTTGAGGTCTGAGGAGTTTGTACCAAGGTGATGTCCTTCAGGTACCCAGCACTTGCTCTGACATCTACCTTGGGGGTGTGGGCAGTGCCAAGCCTTCACCCTAGGGGTCAGTCCCTGGGGAAGCAGCCGAGTAAACATCACCTCCTCCTGAAGGGAACCAAAGAGTGGGAAGAAAAGAGGTGAATGGCATTCCTGAAATGTGGGGAAAGAAACATTTTATCACGGTTGCCATGGGAACTGGGAATGGACAATAAGCACTTAGAGTTTTTAGCACTTGTAGCACACAACTTGTGTGAAGAGGAGCATAATCACGCACAGGGAGGCTGGCAGACACCTGAATGGGAAAAAGTGTGTGAAAGAATTTGTGCCAGGGCTGACTGAACACTTCCCAGCAGAGGGGCTGCAGAGACAGCAGGAAGATTGCACTTCCTGAGGTGCTCCCAAAGAACAGGGAACCCTGGAAGGAGGGATTGTATGGACAATCCAAAGGCAAACTTCTGTGGAGACCGAGTTTGGCACAGAGAACCCCTTGCAGACCAGGAAACATACCATCCTGGGGCTCTCCTCTTTACCACCAGCCCTGCTTTGGCACCTTTCCGTGGTCCTGCACATCCTTAGTCCATCCAGGCATCTCTTTCACAGCTGTTGTTTGTGTGATTCCTCACTGCAGTCTTCAGCTTTTTATCCAACACATCATGTATTACTTTCCTCACTCAAATTCATTTTGGTGCATTTGACTGGAAAAGGTCACGTAAATCCAGCTCAACCCTTAAATGACAGATCATGCCCACACACCATCAATATATCAAACAGGAAGACATTTCCTTGGTTACAACGCATTCATAGGACAAAAATCACTCTCTGTCCTCAGCACAACAAACATCCATTATGTTGTGGTCATGACTATTTCGGTCATTTAATAAAGATGCTTTCCCCATCTGCCTAAAATACTAAATTTCTGCCTCCTGCTCCCACTCACTTTCCTGCTCCAATATTTTCTTCAGGATGTCTCCCTTCTTATGGATGTGCAAAAAAACTGCAAGCACTTACCACATGAGGCACATCATGATGAGAGACACCCACCCTTCTCATGAAGTACCACCTCCCTCCTATCCATCTTCCTGAAGTACATGCCAGCCATCATCTGCAACTACTCTGCACAAAGCTAAACAATTCTTCCTTCATACCAAAACCACTAACAAAGGGCTTCCTTGGCCAGGGAAACAAAGCATACACTGAATCCAGATGCCCGGAACAAGAAGAAGAAGAACCATAATGTTCATATCCTCTCTAGAAGAAAATAGCCCCTCTCCATTCCAGCACCCAAACCCGATTTTTGCAGTAACACAGCATCACAGAGCTTTCCACTTCACATTACTATCAGTGAATATTTTATAGTGATAAGTCATCCTCTGCAAACCCATGGAAAATACCTTTTCCTGCTGGCGAAGAGTAGGCATGTGTGTCTATATCATTTACAACCCTTTACAGCCAGCACCAACTCTTACGCATTTCCAGGCTTATGACGTGACAGAGCAGAAAACTCCCCATTTCACATCCCTGAGACAACATTTGCTGTAGCTGATCTCCCAGCCCCAGCTGGTGAGCCCCTGATCAGCAGTAAGATTCCAGAGGTAATGGTGTCATGGTGGCCCACTTAGATGGACATACCTATGGCTGTGTTCTCCTCTTGTATCTGTATCTTGTATCTTGTATCCTGCATCTCTTAATGCTCTTTGTCATCTGAAAGCTTCGCCATCAAGTTCCTGGATGGCACCACTACCTGCATCCCACCAGTCATTGCTGCCTATGTGAGTCCTGAAACAAAGGTTTCATCAAGTAGAACTTCCTCACACAAGCACTCCACAAAATTTGATCTTCCTACAGCATCATCTCCTGCAGCTCTGTCCCCTCAGTATCAAACATCTTAGGAAACCCCAGATGCAAATTCTTCTGCTTGCCCAATGACAAATGCATGTGCATAATACCATCCATATTAATGAAACCTCATAATCATACCACTTAGCAGCATGTCCTCCATCTGCTGCCCAATAGTAATTTGAAAATGGTGCCAGGAACATTAATGGATGGCAGGAAAGGATGTGAATCATGTCAGTTTGGAAGTTTAAGACATTTAGCCCTCCAGACCAGTAATCCTGTAGCTTCGGAAAGGCATCTTGCAAGGTACTGACAGTAAATCTGTGGAGCACAAAACAGAGTGAGGGACCGCTGGACCTCAGGACATCTCCCAAGTACCGATCAAATAGTGTATGCACAAGGATTGTCAAGAGAAGCATCTTAGATTGTCATAAAGAGGAAGGTGGACAAGACAGTTTGATATAATGTAAACAGTGTGTATATATATATATCTACAGAAAAATACTGTCCCTGTATAAACATGGCCAAAGCTCTAAAAAAGACCAGCGCCTGTCCTAGTTGGTCCAAAGAAATCCTTTGAAATTTAGAGAAAGATGTGAATATTAGAAAAGGAGAAATCTGCAACCTTTATGCCCAATCAGTATCTGGGATTAAATCCAGAATAGTAATTTTTCACCATTCAGCTGTATGACTATATTGTGACATTAGATTAGTAGATTTACCATTTGAATCTACTCTTTCACGGTGGGGAGAACATAGTTCAATTGGCTTTCTGTGAGGGCAAGGCTTCTCTCTCTGTTTATTGTACTCTACATACTGGCATAGAGCAAACAGGATTTGAAGCAAAGGTCTGCAGAGAATTCCAGATAAACACTTGGGTTTTGCCTGACACAGCCCCAGGATGAATGGGCTGTTGTTAGGTTGAATTTTTTTTCCTATTACCAAGCAGGTCTCCCAGTAGCACTTGCAAAGATAAGGGGATCAGATCTCCAAATTCAGGGTGAAAGCTGATCACTACATCACGATGGAAATCATTCTGTTGCTTCCAAGGTATCAGGTAGTGGCTGTTAGTACAGGCTATTGTGTTATTTTGGAGACATATGAAATAACCTATTTTCTTCATCCTTAATACCAAGATTGTTGCCATCCCATTAATGTGCCCTTCTTATCTTTTCTTGCTTTTCTTCATTTTATATGTAACTTTATACTTTGTTTGATGCTTTGCCATGTAACCTCTACCCTAAGAAGAACACAACTGTGAGTCATATTTGTTTGGTAGTGGGTCTGGCAGCTGATTGTCTTCCAAGTTGTCCATACAGGACATGTAGCTGCTTGGCATATACCAATTCCTACCTTATAAATCTGAGGTCTCCTCCTTTATCACATTGCTTCACAACAGAGGTACGTGTGTCCTGCAAACACATTTCTGTTCATCTGAATCTTTTTTATGGATTTGCTTTGACTGTGTTCCTTCCCTTTTTGTGTTTGCTTTCCACAGTTATCCTAGGGAACACATTTTCTGGTAGGAATACTCACCAAGTGTGAATTTAGCGTGAAAACACATTTCAAACTCATAATAACAACCACTTACATCACAAAATGATTCCAGAAAGTTAGAGTCACCCACTTGGGAACAGAAACATATCACATCATCAGAATATCAACATCTCCCAAGGAACTGGCCACAAATGAGACACAGAGCACAGATTATTCCAATAAATTATTTAGCAAATAAGTCTGAACAATAGTTCCGTATGTAAATATTGTGGTCTCCTCTCAGATAATCTATGAAGGGACATTACTTGGCTGTGTCTCAGATGAATTATTCAGCCAAATATTTGGAAAATAAGTGAGATGCAAAACATTTGCTCTTAAAAAAGTCTTCCTTTAAATCAATTAATCTTGTTAGCAAGTTGGCTAAAACGGAGAGGAGAAACGGAAAGAGAATGAAGCAGAACACTGTCTTCCTGAAGAGCATTGATTATATGTCAGCAACATTCTTGTTTAAAATCTGGAAAAGTAGTCTTTGAATGCCAGTAACTTTCTTAAATCTTCAAGTTTTTAAAGTTATGCCTAGGATCCAGATGCTACATCTCAAAACTTCTGCAAAGACGCTCAAGGTCATAGTTGACATGTTTTTCAAACAGACTGAAGGAATAAACAAAAAAAGTTCCTCAAGCAGCTCCATTTGTTTCCTCTGTTGGATCACAAACTATAGTTACTATATTTCCCTCTTCTTGCACCTCTCCTGAGTTATATCACAGCACCCCACTAAGGAAAAGATTAATACATCCAGTGACTCTCTCTTTCAAAACCACATTGAAATGCTTCTCCAAGAAAAGCAGCCCGCATCCCCCTTGAGCAACGAAGTCTACCATCTGGTAGATTTGTTCTTTATAGTCATTTAGAGGATATTAAATCTTCTTTTGTATGCAGAGAATTAGGTGGTGGAGGGGCTTAGCATTCTATTTGTTAAAAAAAGAAAAAAAAAAAGAGAGAAAACAGTTCAGAAAGTCATTGTGTCCAGAGAAGAATATTAGAGCAGCATTAAGTAAAAAGACAAAAGACAAGCTAGCATCAGCTCCTTTGAAAGCTGTAAATCATTCCAGCTCCTTGGGTGGTTGGTTAAGTTCATTGTTAGTTGGGTAATTATTGTTCTTCCTTAGAACCTAAGCTTCTAAACAGACTTTCAAAAAAAAAACCACATCCAAAATGAGCAGCCAGGAAGACCTAATAGTGTCAAGGGGAAATAATTGAAAAGGAATCATGGAAAAAATATCTTCAAACACAGCCTTTAAAGAATCCCATAACTTCCACTTACATAGATAAATTGCTTATCTTTGGAAAACTAGGTGGAGGCTGTTGGCAGAGTCTTCCAGATGGAAGGATCAGGTGAATCCAGACAGAGAATGAAGAGCTAGAAAATCTAAGGCCATGCTAGAAATTTAGGAGACTTCTGCGATGTCTGATAATCTAAAGGAAATGATATACAGTGATTGATGGCATGTTATTGACTGATTGCAAAGACATAGACCAGCAGCTTCCAAAACAGGCTTCACCACTCTAGAAGCTTTAAGGGGGGGGCCATAAACCTAAGTTAGATTCAGGTTATTTTTATTTTAATGATGACAATTGTGGTTTCTTCAAGCATTCTGTCTGTAAATGAGGATTCAAGAAAAAAAAAAAGTTGAGGACATTGAGATAGACAGTGTCACCACAAAATGGAGAGGAGCCCTGAAGTTGAAACCCACTGTGGCACCTGCACTGGTGAAGTGTCCAGTCCTACACAGAGCAGCCCTGAGCAAAGTTCTCTAGAAATGTGGGGAAAAGTAGTAGCAATCAGGAGTGCAATTTTGTGCCATTCCATAGCCTCACACTGCAAACACATCCAGACTCACAGGGTATGGCTGACCCGGTTTCCTACCTGTGACTATGCAGTCATCTCAGGGCTCATATAAGTCAAGAACTCTCTAAAATGGGAATTCAACTGTTATTCAATCAGTTGCAAAGATACAAGAAGTCCTCAGAAAAATACTATACACTCATTCCAAGTGCTGACCCAGTACAGGGCAGCACCTATGCCACAAAGTAGACCCATCTGGAAGAACCAGAGGCAGACTGGAGTTCCCATCGCTACCTGTAGGCAAAAATAACCCTGTAACAAGCAGCAGCAGCAGATCTCCAAATCCCTCCACTATTCCTCTGGATTCACAGACAGTCGGATTCCTACCAGACTCATGTGTCAGCAGGTCGTAAAAAGTTTTAAGTCGCCTTTTCTTTTCCTGGCGTTCTGGAAGAAGTTGTACTAACAATGAGCCACTGCTTGACAGCTCTGAATCCCAAGCTGTTGGGATACAGTGTGACTTCCAACATATTGCTTCCAGCCCCCACCACCCACGGGGAATGGCCTGGCAGGGGGAGCAGCACAGCCTGTTAGGAGGAGCCTCTAACAAAGAGATCCCTTACTCCCTGCTCAGCTAAAGGGCAGCACCCAAATCAGTCAATGCAAAGAAACCGGTTCAGCTTCTCGCAGGTCAAGAGATCAGAAGAGTGGTGATTATTTTATACCCCTTTTTGTGTGCTGCCTGGATGTGGAATGAAAGCTATCGCATCCGAAAAGGATGGAGGTGTTGGGTTATTTTTTAACATTGAACTTCAAGCCCATGTAGAAAAACTAACCTTAGAGGGCTGGAGAAGGAAGAAAAAAAACTTAAGCGCCACCAACTGCTGTCATTGGACCTGGCTTCGCTCCAAGGTCTGTCAGAGCTGAGATTGATTAGGATATATGGTATCCTGGAAACAGTCAGTACCTTCAGCTGGTTATAAAGCCATTTTAATTGTTTCGCTACCACCATGGCAACCATATTCCCAACCACGGCCTCCAGGAGTGGAGACAGGCTGTTGAAGGACAGTCCTGTGCCTATAGACCACATCTGATGATGCTGCAGTAATTCAGATGGATAAAACCTTGCTCCAATGCCAGAAGGGACCAAATCTGGAGAAACAAGCAAAGCTGGTCCTGTAGTATATCGTAACTCATTATCATAGCCAACATTAAGCATAATAATTTAAATGAACCTTTGGTGTTATACAGGGAGGCCCCCGCTATGGCAGTCCCTGCAGGTCCTACCCCACAAACAAGTCCTGCAGTGTCACACACCCACATGTGGAGTCTGCAGGGCACAGAGGCAAGGGATGAAGATGTGTAATGGGGAGTGAAGGGTGTAAGTAGGAGCTCTGCAGCCAAGGAGAGACAAGTGTTTTAATGAAAAATTACTCTCCTCCTTCCACTAAGTTTATGATACTTAATATCAGAAAGTTCTGTTTGATTCTTTATTGTTTTCCCAGTCCAAAGCCCTGGCTTCTGAAGCCTCTAGAAAGACACTGAGGTGCTGGAGCAGGTCCAGAGAAGGGACACGGAGCTGGTGAGGGGTCTGGAGCACAAGCCTTATGAGGAGAGGCTGAGGGAGCTGGGATTCTTCATCCTGAAGAAAATGAGGCTGAGGGGAGACCTCCTCGCTCTCTACAACTCCCTGAAAGGAGGGTGTAGCCAGGGGGGGTCGGTCTCTTCTC
>BJBW01009375.1:2093-120240 GCA_004320125.1 Scolopax mira
ATGTGATTAAATGGCTCGAAATCTGCTTCTGATTTCCTCGGGGAGGTGACTTTTCCCTTCTTTTCAACCCGGGATTTATTGGAGCCTTTTTACTCCGCTTCCAGGCAGCGGTCGGGGCTCAGTTTCTCCACTTCTTGCGCTTCTTTTTTTTTTTTTTTTTTTAAATATATATTTTTTGTTTGTCTGTTTGTTTTGTTTTTCGCTTTCCTCTCTCTTTTTTTTTTTTTTTCCCCTTCCCTGCCGCCTCCCTCTCGCAGCCGGAGCAGCCGCGGGCGGTGCGGCAGAGCGGGCGGGAGCAGGGCCGGCTGCGGGCACGGCGCTGGGGACCCGCCCGCACCGCCGGGAGCAGCACTCCCGCTTTGCGCTATTTCCCCTTATTTTGCTTTCTCTTTCCCTCCCTTCTCTTCCCTGGCAATTTGTCATTATTGGTGGGGGGGGTGGGGGGGTGGGTTTGTATATGTGTGTGTGGGGGTGGGTTGGTTTGGTTTTTTGGGGGTTTTTTTGGTGTTGCGACCAGCCAAGGGAAGGGGGAGCTGCCCCCACGCCCCGCCGCCCGCGCTGCTGCTGCCGCGGCCCCGGCTCCTCTCGCCGCCGCCGCTCCGGACCAGCCGCCCGGACCGACGCCGCTACCTGCCCGGCCGCGGTAAGCTGCTGCTCCTCCAACTTCCCGGCGCTGCCGGCCCCGGCCGAGCAGCTCCCAGCTCTCCTCCCCGCCGCCCCCTCCCTCCTTCCCCTTTAGTCCTCCCTCTTCACCCCCCCACCCGCCCCCCGGACACGCACTCTCCCTTTATGTCCCTTTCCATCCTCTCACCGCCGAAATCGGGATCTCCCCGCGGCGGGGCCGGGTTGCCGCCCGCAGCCGGGCACGGCCGAGCCCCCTCTCCCGGACCCGGCCGCGGCTCCGCCGCTTTGTCCCGGCCCCGTTCGCTGCCACCGCCCCGGCAGAGCCGGCGGGGGGGGGGGGGGGGGGGGGGGGGGAGGGGGGGACGGGGGGACGGGACGCGGGGGTGCTCGGCGCTGTACGAAGCCTCGCGGTGTCGCAGATTCTCCCCCCCCCCCTCTCCCGGGGCTACCGGCGGCCGCCGAGGATCCGAGCGCTGGTGCGAGCAGCGGCGGGAGCCCTGCCAGGCTGCGGTGCCAGCTCCGGCTGACCGGGCACGGGGCACACACGTGCTCTCCCCCGGCCAAGGCCTTTATCCACTGGGACGGTCTCCACCAGCACAAAGTCACCAGGCACCTTGGCAGGGGGGATTGGCTCTTGCCACCGAGCCTTCCGAGGGGGGGTTCCCTCTGGGAATTGCTCCCGCACAGCGCCTCAGCTGCGTGGCAGCCCCGGGGCCAGGCTGGTTGAGGCCCCCCGGCACCCTGCCCCAGACCGTGGCTGGGGTGAGGGCTGTCAGTTCTGGCCAGGACACGCACGGGCGGGAGGTGGCACAGGGAGAAGGGAAGCTGGGCTGCGTTTGGTGGGTTTGCTTTTCTGTCTTGGAGCTGCTGAACCCTCATTTCTTCAAAACGCTGTCCCTCCCCCGGCTTCCCTGGCCCGCTGGAGAGTGGGCGGATGGAAATACCTTCCTTGGGATAAGGAATAACTGGCGTGATGGGGGATGTGGCGCTCGGCAGTCTGCTGTCTCCCTTGGCTCTCACCAAGCAGGGTGGATGAGGAAGGCCCCGAGGACAGCAGGAGCTCCTCTGGTAGTGCCAAGGTCTTGCTGCTGAGCCGGGCAGTGCTGGTACATGGATTCTCCTCTCTCGTGTGGCCTCACCCCGTGAATGTGTGGGACGTAAGCCAGGCTGAGCATCCTTGCCTCCGTCTGGTGTCGGACCGGTGTCAGGCTGGGATGGCACCAAGTGTAGACCTGGACAAGCAAACCCCAGGTGGCTGGAAGTGACTTAGATCCTTTTTCCCCAGCCGAATTCGCTGTTGCCTGCTCTCCAAGCCAGGAGAGGCTGGAGCTCCCTGTAACTGGTGCAGCAGGGATGTGGCTTGAGCCCCATCGTGTTTGGATGGGTGGAGGGCAATTTTTTTATTAATTTTTTTTTTTTGCCTGCAATATCCCATTTATAAAACAGAGGGAGCTGCGGTGCTTTTCTGACCACCTGGTTGGAACGAGCTGGTGAGATCTGAAGTCCAGCAGTCCAAGCACGGGGTGTGCTGCAGGAGGTCCCAACATTCCCTCCTCCTTCATCTGCTCGTGGAAGGAGGAAGGTGAGTCGGATTCAGGGAGGAAAGAAGGTGGGCTTTAATGTCAGGGTGGGAAGGAGCAGAGGTGAGTCTGCAGCCTGGGGAAGAAAGAAGCCAGGCCCAGGGATGCAGCTGATGGCACTGTGGCCTGAAGCGAGGAGCCCACCAGAAGTGTAAGCTCCTGGCATCTAGGTTGAGGGTCATTGCTACTGCTCCCTGGGCACCAGAACACGTCTTCAGCCTGGGCCGGCTGGAGCAGAGGTCCCACATTGGGTGACAGCTGGTGGAGGTGTGGGTCTGAGCAGACTTTTCCAGTCCTAAAGGGGGTTAGCATCAGTGCAGGCCTTGGGCAAGGTGCTAAGATGGCTTCATCTTCCTTTAGCAGGGAAGAACCCTGCTGTGCCAAGGGTGTCCGTGGCACCTCTGCTCCCCGTTCCCCCACCCTGTCAGTCAGGCCCTGCTCCATAAGGAAGCAATTATTTTGTGCCCCCACGAGCCCCTCCCTGAGCCTGCGCAGGACACTTGTGCTCGGTATGGAAATGCGACAGATTTTCCATATTCCGCCTTGCCCCGTGATGTTTAAAAACATACGTGACGGCCTCTTCCAAATGCTGCAGACTTGGCTGACACTCAAGCAATAACAGGCTGTGTGACACCAGGGGCATGAAATATCATACCGATAGCTGGGGGGGGGGGGGGGGGGGGGGGGGGCATGAGATGTCAAAGTGCAGCGTGTTTCCGGCCCCGTTGTCGTGAGCCATCCTCTACCCGATGTGAGAGATCTTTCAAAGCTGGCCAAATGTTGTCATCTCTGAATACCATTTTAAATATTCATCCAGACTATTTTCAACATCTGTGCCCAGCATGTTGTGAAAAGGCAACAAGGGACGTTATGGAAACCAGATCACTTTTTTTCCCATATGGATTGGAGAGGGGTTGAAGCGATGAAGACTTCTAGGCTAGGGCTGCGTGAATCCCGTGCGTCTGCTGGGAGCAGTGGGAGGAAAACCCTCTGTACCCAGAGGGATGCTCTGGGGAGCACAAGATGGACCTGAGCAGCAGGAGCATGCAAAGGGGTTCAGGGAGCTGGGATGGGCTCAGAGTTGGGTAGAGGAAGCTGAGCAGTAGTAGAGGTCAATAAATAGGGTAGCATTGAGACAGCCATGCTTTCTGCTCCTGCAGGCCAGGGGCTCCAGAAGCCTCGTTGAGTCAGGAGCATAAGGAGGAGATCTCCAGCTTGCACTGGCCAGAGAATGCAACAGAGTGTTGCAGAAAAGCAGACTGAGCTCTGCAGTGTGCAGGTGATACTGTGCTTAAATCTCCCCTCCCCGGAGCAGGAGCACCTCTGCCTGCGGCTGCCGGGGAGCGGTGTGGGCACAGGGGACCCACCATGTGCCTGTGCTGGATGTTGACCCCCCCTTCCCATGGGCAGCTCATGGGCTACTGAAATGGGTGAGCAGGGATGCGCCCGAGCATCCAGCCTTTGACAGCTCCGTGCACATGGTTGAGTAGCCTGGGGACTGTTTGCTTCGTGGTGGATTTTTTTTTTTTTTGGTTGTTTTTGATAACCTAGTAAATCTGGGCTCCGTTTCTGCCTTTTGTAACATCAGGCTGCAACTAATTCAAGCCAGGCCAGATTCTGACCACAGGTATGCCAGTGTAAATTTGAATGGAGTCGCTTACGTCTTGGTTTGGCCCGACCTGAATGGAGTTTCTTCTGGCTGATGCCAAAGGGGCTGAGGTCAGAATCTGGCCCATCCTTTCCTGAGTGGAGTGTAATTTGTATGTGTCTCCTGGCACCGCTGGGGTATCGTATGGCTTGTGTAATGCTGTCTCTGGCCTGCCAGAGTGCGTTGCAATATCTATCGCCAGCAGTGCCTGCTGCAGGAAGATGCTGCCCTGTAATTGCCCGCATGAATATTTGGGGAGCAGGGGCTGAAAGCCCCAGGGGCTGCGTGGAGCAGTTGGCTCCATGGATGTGGGTCCGTCCGCACTTGGAAGCTTCTGATACTTAAACATCAGAATCGAGGAGGGAGCTCATAAAGAAAAGAGAGGCATCTCCTCATGCCATTAGCTGTGTCCCAAGTGGGCACCGGTGGCTCCATTAGTGTCTGGGAAGGCAGTTACGCTGCCCACCCACCGCATCCCTCCGGCTTCTCCCCGCTGCGCACGCTCCCTCCTGCCGGAAAGTCGGGCTTGGTCCCAGTGCCTTGGCTGCGTGGGGTTTTTCCTTTCATTTTAAATACTTCTTGGTTGTGCTTTTTTGTCCCAGCAACACATGGAATGATTTATCCATGGCCGGAGCACGATTTGGTCTTGATGCTTTCTGCTTGTTGTGTGGAGGGAACAAAGCGTCCCCTCCGCTGGCATCGGTGCAGTGGGGGAGGGAGGGACTGGTGCCCACAGAGGGGAGGGAGGTGGTGGGGACCCCGGCAGATCCCCAAAAGGGGTCCCATTTGCGGGGCTGGGTTAGATCTGCAGTGAGTCACTCCTGCAGCACGTGTGGCAAGGGAGCAGGGATGCTGCCCTCAGAAAGGGCCCGATGATCTCAAACGGACTTGATGATCTCAAAGGTCCCTTCCAACCACTAAGATTCTGTGTTTCTGTGTAACAAGGCAGGGATGTGCACGGTAGGGGATGCAGCCTGGTTAAGGGACATGCTCTAGTCATTTGCACCCGGTTACAGCTTCTCTGAGCACATCATTCCTCTTCTGCTTTAACTCCCCTTCTGTCCCCCCAGTGCCCTCTGCGCTGGCACCTGAGCCACTGGTGAGCTCTTTAAAGGGATGGCACAGCTCAGAGGTGAGCAGTCTGTGTGGATCATCATCCCTCTCCAACCACTTTGGATCTAGTTGCTGAATCCCCTCAAGTGCTCGGCTCCTTTGGTCCTTCCTGGGGTTTTCTGCCCCCTTGTTCCAGAGCTGCACCATGCCATGAGGAGCATTTTGGTGCTCTGTGCAGGTGGGTGGCCCGAGCTGGTCCCCAGGACCTTGTCCCTGTGCACAGGGCAATGCAGCACCTCGTGCAGACCAGGAATCTCCACCCTAACCAGTTCCGTGTGCTTTCCCGGGGGGATGTGAGCACCCCACGTGCCATGCTGCCCTGCCCAGAGGAGAAGCCCACTCAGCTGCACCATGCCAGTGTTCTCGGAGAGGACCTGGGGGAGGAGAGCGGGTCCCCGGCAGGAGGGAAGCACCATTTCCCTGCCATTCTTCAGGGCTTTCCCCTTCCCCTCCCCAGCAGTGCTGGCAGCTCGGCTTTAGCCATTGCCTGCCCTCTAAAGCCACCTTTTTCAGTGGCAGGGCTGTGCTCGGGCACCTCACGCTTCCCTCCTCCCTCTTTAATTAGAGAAGGCTGCTCCTGCGCCACAAAGGTCCCGGGATCAAATCTGGCTAATAACCCCCTTCCCCCCCCACCCCGTGTTGTTTCACTTAATCCTGTAATTACCTCTGCAAAGCTGCCGCTGCCCCGGTCTGCTGGGTGGTGACCTTGGGCCTGCTGCAGGCACCAGCATCCGTATTTGGGGAATTTTGCTCTCTTTGCCCTGGCTCACCTGCTGCACCTGCCTTGTGCATTCAGTTTTGGGGACCAAGCACCCACTGAATGGCTCGGCATTGGGAGACCCGGAGCTCTGGGCATCCCTCCATGCCCAGCACTGCTCTCAGCATCACTGCCTCTCGGGAAGGAGAACACACAGGGGGCCGGAGCATCACCCCGACAAGCCTCCCGTGAGGTGGGGAAATGCCACTGGTCACCTTGGGAAGCCTGTTGCTGTAGGGGGAAGGGGTTTGGAGGCGTTGGATGCGGTAGCTAATTTTTTTTAAAGCACTTCTGAAGCGCTACGGCGGCGTGACTTCCTTCCAAACCGCAGGGCTGTTAGCATTCCCCGAGCGGAGGAGTGAGGAAATCGCCCACCTCAAAAATGCAGCCGCTTCTGGGGAGGAGCCGGGAGGGCAGCCGCTTCCTCGGGAAGGGTGAGCCCCGCCACAGTGTGTCCCTAGCCCTGCCGGTGCTGGTAGTGGCCGGGAGCCGGCGGCCACCCGAGGGCCGTGCAGGGGACACCTTCAGGATGCTGTCCCCGGGTGACGCACCCCATCTCTTGTGTCCCTCCTCGTGCCAGATCCACAAAGTTCTGGGCTGGATTCAGTGCCTGGAGGATCATCCCATCGCTCTCTGCGAAGTCAGCAGTGTCTCTGTTTGATCGGCACTGGGATGGGAAGTGGAACGCAGGGGCAGATGGGGGCCGGGGAGAGAAATACCCACCCCCAGGCCTCTCTGGCAGCTTGCCGGCAGTCCCGGGGTCACACTGAATATGCATAAAAGGGGGCAGATTGAAGCTCACTCTCCTCTCTGATACGGAGGTGAGGCCTGCAGAGACCACCGGCCCCGGCTCTCTTTCAGCAGGATAATGGGGTGAGCCGAGCACTGAGCCTGCACGCCTGTGTGTGGTCTGGCAGATGATAATGATTTCCATTCATGCCCTGCCTCCACAGCACCGATGTGCTGCTGGGTTGGCTCCCTGGCAGCTGCTCCCCAGCAGGAGCAGAGCCCCCAAAAAGTTGGGTACCAGACCTCTGGGCTTGCGCCTTGGTACCACTGGTGGAAGGGACAGAGTTTCCCCTCAGAACAGGGAGGATGGGCAGGAGATGCTTGTTTCTCACATGCCCCAAAATCAGTAACCCTGGCCTGAGTCCCAGCCCTACCCCTAACACCGTTGCCTCTGGGGTCTCCCTTTGCTGCAGTTGGGTGCTGTCTCTCTCCTCTAGGCAAGGGTTTCCCAACACCTTTGTATCTTACCAGATGGGAAATTAAAAGGCTTTTGCAGGTGGCATACCTGAGCATGGTCCAACTTATGTTCCCTTGCTGCCCTGTGGCAGAAGGAGGCAACGGGCAGAGGAGACTTTTCCTTGGCAGGGTTCAGCCTTGTTCACCCTGGAGTGGATGGATACAGCTGCTGAGGCACCCCTGGGGCTTTCTCCTCTCTTCTTCCCAGTGCACAGATCTTTCCACCAGGTTGTCCCCATGCTACATGCTGCCCTGGGGTTGGTGGGATGGGAGGTGGTGGTGGTGGCTGCACCCAGCTGGGTCTCCGTCTGTGGGTGTGTGGTGGGATGGGGATGATGGGGGGCTGATAGCATCACCAGAGTGCAGAAACTGTGTCTGCAGGAACGTGCATGGCCAGGTTTCTCTGGGCATTGCAGGGGGGGGTCTGTCAGCATTTCACAGCTTACTGTGCCAGGTGTGGGCACGGGCCCTGCCCATGGGGTGGCCAGGGGCTTTGCCGTGCTGCCCAGCTCCAGGCAGGTGCTGGGGATGGTCCTATCAGGATTGCATTGGGGAGTTAACCAGGCTCTGTCTTGGTTCAACGGTTCCTGGGACGCTGGGGGGCTTGCCCAGGAGGCAGCTGCCTGCAGTGGGGCTGGGGCTCCCCGGGGGAAGCTCTTCAAAGCCTGGTGGTTGTGGTGTGGTGTTTCCTGCGCTGCGGTGGCTGCTGCCTCCCTGCTGCTCCCCTCTCTGCTCCCACAGCCTTCGCCTGCGTGTCACACTCCTCGAGTGGGGAGTTCCCGTGGCTCCATGTGCTCCAGGGGCAGCATCCCTTGTCTTGCTGTCTGCCAGCTGCTGAGCCATGGGGTGGCTTGTCCCCCAAAAGGCTCTGTGACACTGCTGGGTAGTGGGGGATGCAGAGACCACCAAGGGAGCTGTTGATTTTTCAGCAGTGAGCATCTCCTTTTCCATTAGCAGAAGATTGAGCAGTAAGGAAATGGCATGGCAGGGACAGGATTTGTCCTGGGGGAGATGTCCAGGGATGGGCTGAAACCCCTGTCTCTGCTCCCTCCTTGGTGGGAGGCTCTGGCTGTGCCTGGGAAGGGAGGAGCTTCCCCCCATTAGTGGTTTGGCAGCCCAGAGAGAGGCAGCTTTCTTCCACAGCCATGGCTCCTTTTTTTTCTTTTTCTTTTTCTTTTTTTTTTTTTGGCAGAAAGTGGGGAAAAAAACCAACAACAACAACAAAATCACAGATCATTTGAAACAGGCTGTCCCCTGCCAGCCTCTTTTGGCCAGAGTGGGCAGCTGGACAGGCAGGAGCAGGCTGGGGGCTGCAGATACACAGCCTCTGCCACACTGGGTGGTGCTGCCAGCACCAGGCTTTGTCCCTGAGAGCAAAATGCAAAACCCAAGTCCTCCTGTAAGGATTTACTACTGGGAGAGGGGATGATGGAGGGGATCTCCTCCACCTGCCCTGGCTGAGGTGCAGGCTGGCAGAACCTAGAGCCCAGGGTAGTGGCTGTGACAGGCTGATGCCATCCCCCAGCTGGGCAGCTCAGGGCTCTACCACCACCTGCAGCCTGGGGCTGCTCTCCAGTGAATATGTGAACTGTGGTGGCTGCCATGATGCTCAGGATGTGGCACAACTGATCTGCAGCTCGTGGGATGCCCCTGCTGCAGCCGTAGCCAGTAGGAGGGGAGGTGACCTACAGACCTTCTTCCACTCTCCAGGCCAGCGGTGCGGGAGATGGGCCCCATCCCTGGAAGCCACACAGTGTCCCCTGGCCCTGTGCTGCAGCTGCCTAGAGAGAAGCCCAGCCAAGCCCTGCATTTGGTCCTTGGTTTTCCCTCTGTTAACAGACAGGCCAGACCCAGACCTGGGTTTCCCTGGGGGTGAGGACAGAATAACCTCCTTTAGCCAGTGGGAATACCTGGGTAGCATGGCTGTGGGATTTGGAAGGGATCCAGCCCCTGGCTCGGAGAAGCCATTGTGCTTGTGGCCAGCAGGGATGCTGCTGGGGATCCGTCATGGCAGGGGAAGTGGCATCGGCCCCAGCTGAGCCCTGGGGCTTCATCCTGGCAAGCTCCTGCCTGTTGCAGTGTCCCCACAAGGTGTTTTTCCTGCTGCTCCTTTCTCCTGTGCTAGTGGGAGCTGTCTCAGGCTGCAGTTGCGTAACTTGAGGTTTGCAGCCACTGTCGCAGCTGAAAGGTCTCCCCAGCTCTTCCCCACCACCTCTCCTCAGCAGGTGACAGGGGTCTCTGAGCTGTTGTGTGACAGCCAGGGCTGCTGGCAAATGTGAATGTTCCTGTCTCTACTAAGAGACTTTGTGAGTGTCCAGGGAAAGGCTAGACCCTGACTTCAACCTCCTTCTTCCAAACCTCAGCTCCTTCTGCCCTTTCTAGTGGTCTGGAAGGTTTGCTGACAAGCAGCAAGGGATTGATGTGGATAAGGCACTGCAAAGTAATCACCTCCCTGCTCTGCTCCAGGATGCTGAACCAGTACATGTGGGATGGGAAGGTGGGCATGAGTTGAGGGGCAGACATGGTGTGCCCCCGTCCCAGAGGGCTACCAGCGCCATTCACTCTCTTTGCTCTTGCCCCAGGGAGGAGCTGCTTCCACTGCCCTGTGAGGATGGAGGTCCTGCAGCTCCTGCGCCTGCTCCTCACCACTGCCATGCTGGGCCTCTCCCAGACAGTGAACCCCTTCATAGCCCAGCAGACCCCTCCGGACCCTTGCTACGATGAGAGTGGTGCCCCTCGCCGCTGCATCCCTGAATTCGTCAATGCTGCCTTCGGGAAGGAGGTTCAAGCCTCCAGCACCTGCGGGAAACCCCCAACGCGGCACTGCAATGCCTCGGACCCCCGCCGAGCCCACCCGCCTGCCTACCTGACCGACCTCAACACTGCCTCCAACATGACATGCTGGCGCTCAGAGACCCTCCACCACTCGCCCCAGAACGTCACCCTCACCCTCTCCCTCGGCAAGAAGTTCGAGGTGGTCTACGTCAGCCTCCAGTTCTGCTCGCCCCGGCCCGAGTCCACCGCCATCCTCAAGTCCATGGACTATGGCAAGACCTGGGTGCCGTACCAGTACTACTCCTCCCAGTGTCGCAAGATCTATGGCAAGCCCAGCAAGGCCACCGTCACCAAGCAGAACGAGCAGGAGGCCCTCTGCACCGATGGCCTCACCGACCTCTACCCCCTCACCGGTGGGCTCATCGCCTTCAGCACCCTCGACGGGCGACCCTCTGCCCAGGACTTCGACAGCAGCCCTGTGCTCCAGGACTGGGTGACAGCCACTGACATCCGCGTGGTCTTCAGCCGCCCGCATCTCTTCCGTGACCTGGGTGGCCGGGACACTGGTGAGGAGGAGGGTGGTGGCACCAGCTCGACCCCCTATTACTATGCAGTGGGGGAACTGCAGGTCGGCGGACGCTGCAAATGCAATGGGCACGCGGCGCGCTGCGTGAAGGACAAGGAGCAGAAGCTGGTGTGTGACTGCAAGCACAACACGGAGGGTCCCGAGTGTGACCGCTGCAAGCCCTTCCACTATGACCGGCCCTGGCAGCGGGCCAGCGCCCGTGAGGCCAATGAGTGTCTGGGTGAGTGGTTTTTTTAATGTTGGTTTGGTTTTGGTTTGGCTTTTTCTTTTTCTTTTTCTTTTTTTTTTTTACTGGGCCTGAAACCACAAAGCGAGTTGCTGAGGGAGGAAATGATGGGTTCTGAGCCAAAGCAATGGAGAATGCTTGTCTGGAGATGCCGGGGAGTATCCTCCTCATTGGAGGGCTGGGAAAAGCTTAAGCATCTGCCCTGTCTCTCCAATGGGCGTCTCCCCAGGGGTATGGTGTTTTGACCAAAGCACCAAAGCCCTCCAAAAAATCACTGTTGTCTTCCAGCTGGTCAACAAACCTTGCTGTGGGAGGTGGGATGCCCGGCTGAACATGTTTCCCTTGAGCAGCAAACTGGCTGTCCCTGGGCTGGGAGAGGGAGCTGTGGTGGTCCCCTGCGAGCTGTGCTTTGGGGCAGGGAGCAAGCAGCAAAATCCGGCAAAGACTAAGGAAATACTTGAGATACCCCAATTCAACACTTTATCATTCATCTTCGGTCTGGCGTGGTGCCTCGCATGGCGGTTTTAGCTTGTCTGTCCTTGCAAAGGTTTCCACCAGTTAAAAATATCGTCATCGAAATAATACATTTCCCAAACATCAAACTGGCTTTGCTGTCCCCCTCGTGAATCTTTGTGGGGTTTTGGTGAAAGTTTTTGCCTTTTGTCACGATTTGGGATGGGGCTGGAGGATGCCAGAGGCCTGTGCAGGTCTGTGAGAGGGAGGAACAGCCTCTTGCTCCTCCTGGACCGGAGCCTGGGTCCCAGGGGGTGTCGGGAGGATGGAGACAAGGGAAGGCTGTACCATTAATCAGCCCCTGAAAGGCTCGGTGGATGTGCCAGAGGTCAGAGGGACTTTTTAGTATTTCTGATCAATGTCTTGTTGAGATCCCAGCTGTTGGCTTAAATACACATATACTTTACAGCGGATTTCTTCTAAGAATGTCTAAAAAGGCAGCAGATTCAAAGCAAGTGCCAGAGCTGATGCTTTAAACCACCTCGTGCCCTGTGGGAATGTGTCAGTCCTCGCATTTTCCCTCTTGTCTTAGAAAGATGAGTTTTGGAGCAAAGCTCAGAAAAAAGATCCACCCTCAACTCCAACCTTGCCCACAGCTGCTGCCTCCAGCTGCTGCAGGTCAGGCAGGAGAGGGCTCCAGCTGGTGGGTGAAACTATGGAACAGCCCTGGGACAAAGGGAGGACCCCAACCCAATGGCTGCCTCTCCTGCGGCACCCCACACCGCATCCTCCTCACCACCAAATCCTCCAGTAAAGCACCATGGTGGCAGCAGAGGTGGCTCTGCGGGCACAGAAGGGGTTAAATTGGAGGAACCTCATTTTGGGGGAGCTTCTGCAGATCTCCTGTCCGTCTGCCCATCTTGCCCATCCATTGCAGGGCAAGGGTCCCACTCCGCAGGGTCATGCTCCTGAGCATCCCTGCCTGCAGCTGGTCACCCTTTTGGCAGATGGGGCTGAAAAGATAAACGAGAGAAAGCAGAGGAGGTGGGGGCCCGGCACAGTCCCTTCAGGCTCCCCCCGACAAGCCCAGTGCACAAAGACCCTTCCCCGAGCTGCGTGTGAAAATAGTTTTTCCTGTTGATTCGCTCCCCTTCTTTCTCCCTTTTCCCTCTGGGGCTTTGTACCCTCTCTGAAGGGACCTGAAAGAGCTTCTCCATCACCCTCCTCCGAAGGGCTTAGCGGCTGAAAGCTGGATTAGCTCCCCAAGCCTTCCCCTCTGTGCTTTCAACAATGACATTTCCCCAGCCAGCACGAACAGACGCAGCAATTAGCACCAATTAAAAGGAGAGGCTGCCCGGGAAGTTCCCTTTGCTCAGCCCAGGGGCTTCGAGGTTTCAGACTCTGGTCCTGCAGCTGGGCATCAGTGGTGCTGGAAGGTCACGCGTGGCCGGGGAAGGGGGGAGGAGGAGGAGGATGGGTGCAGGTGTCTGGCACCAGCTGAGGGACAGGGGGCTGCAGCACCCCAAAACTGGGTCCAGCTGGAGCTGTAGGGCTGGTACAGCCCCAGGTCATACTGGGACATCACCTCTGAGCTCCCCCACACCCTGCATGGGGGTTTGTCCCTCTCCAGCATACGGGAGTCTCTGCCTGCTCCAGCATGGTGACAAATTAATGTCCTGCTCTGTGTCGTGGTGCTGGGACATCCATCCATGCAGCTGGGAGTGAGGACAAACTTTTCTTATTTTACAAGAATTTCTGCCTCTGGTTGGTGCGGGGAAATGCAGTGGTGAAACCACCCAGCAACAGCTGAGGTCTGAGCATCAGTGCAGGGTGTCACCACACCATGGTTGCTGTAGGGTGGCCGTGGTGTTTGCAGTGACATCTCCATGTTGCAGTGTTACGAGGGCCAGCATGACATTGGTAAACAGGCAGCTTTGGGGATATCCCAGCCAGGATGGTGACGGTGCACTTGCCACGTTGCTGGCTTGGCAAGAGGGCTGCGTGCCAGCTCCGTGCCACAGGGTGCGTGGCCCTCTGCCTGGTGGTTAAAGGGGTGCCATCGGTCTGTGGGCATAGGGGTCTCTCCTGATACCCCAAAAAGGGCTGTGTGTCAAGCAGGGAGATTGCCGTGCCAATGTTGTGATACTCTGTGTGCCCTCCAGTGTGCCCTGCCAGAAACGGGGGAAAGAGAAGGGCAGGAAAGAGAGAGCTGTGTCCCCATCTGTGCATTTCCACAGCTTTTAGGCTGGGTCAGGCTCAGTGAAGGAGAATCCCGGCAGAGTGGCCAGTGGGAGCCTGACTGCTGAAACCCCAAACCCCACACCCCACTCTGTGACGTATCAGCTTTATTCTTGCAGACTCGTGCAGCCTCCTTCCCACCGCCACTGCCCGTCCCTGCCTGCACACACAGAGCTGCTCGGGGCAGCCCCTCGGCAGGCTGCCCCCAAAACACCCAGCCTGGGGAGCGGGGGGAAGCGGATTAGCACAAGGCAGCCACTGGAAGTAATTGATGCACTCGCTGGTTACGCGGGAGCTCTTGTTCCCTTTGTGGTGGCCGCGGCGGGATTGCTCCCCAGAGCACCGGGATAATGCAGGGGGCTCTCTTTGATCTGGGGGGCTTGGCAGGGAAGGGGCTGTGCTCTCCTGGGAAGCCCTCACTGGCTGCTGCTCCCTCTGCGTTGGGGGGGGGGGGGGGGGGACAAGGGGGGGCTGTGCCGATCGATCCATGATGCTGTTGCCTGAAAACACCCATCCCTGGAGCCTTGATGGGATTTAGAGGATCCTGTGTGCTTTGCCTGTGTCCTCTGCCCCTTCCTGTATGCGTTTGCTTTCTTTTCCTGTCTCGGTGTTTCCCATGCAAAAAGGTTCTTGGAAATCCCCCCGTGAGCTGGCCCAGGCTGTTTTGTCCCACGGAGCAGAATCTGTGCTGCTTGTTGGCAGTCACATCTGCAGCCCCTTTCTTGTCCACGTCCTGCGCAGCGGGGTGCTCCTCTCCCTCTCCTCAGCAGATGTGCTGGAGGCCGGCAGGTTCCCAGGAGCAGCAGCCACGGTCCTTCCCCAGGGAGAGGAGGGGACAGGGTTTGTGGTGGGTGATGACTTTTGGAGGTAGGCCAGTGGGTGCATCCTGCTGCCAACCATGCCTGGGCATCCCTGTCCCCATGGGGTGCAGCATCCCAGAGGATCTGGGGTGCAGGGGGCAGACAACCACCGCCGTGGAGGGGATTAACACGTGTCTGACCCTCCTGAGTCCTACTCCTCCTGAGATGGAGCTGGAGGGACTCAGCCTTGTCCCCCATGTCCCTGCTCTCAGCTTCCAGCCCTGCGAGGCGGGCTCTCTGCTTCTGCTTCTCCTTCTCCTCCTGCTCCTCTGTGGCAGAGGTGTGATCCCCAGCCCCCCTCCCTCTGTCCACCTTCCCCATGATGGAGGGGCAGTGCAGATGGGGGGGAAGGGGCTTTCCTGGTCTCTGTCCCATCCCTGGGGTGGGGGTGCAGCCCCATCCTGCCCCACCACCCCAGCCGGGCTCCGATCCAGCCAAAGCAGGGGCGTAGCTCGAATCCGCTGTGGGTTGGCAGCAGCGGCCAGTCTAGGGTTTCGCTGAGCCGGCTGCCTTCCCTAATTATTCCCAGGGAGCTTGTAGGGGCGGCAAGCCCTGCTCCTGCCCTGCAGGCTCCATCACTGGCCACGTGTGTGCCCCAGTGCCCGGCGCTGCCTGTCCCCTGCTGGGACCCCCAAAGCCCCTTGTGCTGTTATCCCAGGCTCCTCTGTTGCAGCAGCCTGGAGGAGAAGAGGTTGTGGGGCAGCCAGGGCCTGGGCAAGGGTTCAAATACCGTCAAAAGGGGGACAGAAGGTTGCTCCATTGCAAGGTGTCAACGTTTAATTAGTCTATTATTGCAAATTATTAGATCTTGTGATTGTTTAATTGATCATATGATTGTTTAATTGGGCATACTGTACAAGGGCGGAAGCGAACTACCACGTAATTAGCCCCAAACTGTGCAATTAAATTCTTATTAATACCCCAAACAGCAGGGAACATTCAAGCCTTTAATTAGTGATTAACAGGAGACAGACAGAGCTTGCAACCAAGTCAGCTCTAAGGAACAGTGCAAGTATTTAGCCAAGTAAGAGGGGGGACCCGTCTGCCCCAATTAGTGCTGGATGGCTGCGCCAGGGGGGTGAGGAGATGGTCACGTGTGCTGGTGTGACCCCATCTCCCAGGGCCTGGGCTGGGAGCGACAATCCCTGCAGAGCGGCAGCATCCCTGTCTCCAGGTGGAGGGGACAATGCTGGGCAGCAAGAGGTGGTTTCTCCCCAAAAGCTGGCTCCTGGGAGGATTTGTGGCAGGTTCCCAGGAAAAGGGTTGATGGGGATGTGCCAGCTGGGAGGGCCCCCAGCCGGCGGCAGGGTTGGTGGTGCCATGAAAAGTCCATGGCCAGTTACTCTCTCACCAATTAAACTGGAGGCCCGCACTGAGGGCAGCGAATCATTTACCTGACCTTTCTCCTCCGCTGCCCATCATGTCCCCTCTGGGCTGGCGTCCCTCTCTCCTTCCTGGAGGATGCCAGGGGGCTCATGGGGGCAGCCCAGAGCATTCCCAGTGGGATGGCAGAACTGCCTTGTGGGGTGACCCAACTGACCTTTCAGTGATGCGAGAAAATACACACACACACCCCCAAATTGCTCTTTTGCTGCAGTTACCTGTGCCTCTGTTCAGCAGCATGAACCACCCCAGCTTGTCCCATTATCTGGTGAGGGCAGGAGCAGCCTGGATGCCGGGGTCTTCCGCGTCTCTCCTGGCCCTGGCAAAGCCTGGATGAGCTTTGGCATCCCTGGCACGGCAGCATCCCTGGCACGGCAGCATCCCCAGCACAGCAGCATCCTAGACTGCCCGGGACCACGGGCAGTACGTGCTGCTCTCCCTCCGGGTGCTGCATCCCATTGCCTAGCCCCGTGTCAGAATTTGCCTCAAAAGACCCTGTTTTTCACCGGCACCTCGGGAAAAAAAAAAAAGTTCATAAGGCACAAGCCCCCAAAGGCACCTACTGCCACACCAGGCTGTTATTTTGATGCCTGCCATGTGATTTTTACACTAATCTCATAACTCGGCGCAGCTCCCGGGGGGGGAGCTGAGGTTTGAGCATGTGGTGCCGGCAGCACCAAGGCCGGCACCAGCCTCTCGCCTCCTTTAAGCCTCCAAAAGGGCTCTATTTTTTTTTTTTTTTAGGGCTGGGGTTTGTTCCAGCTTTCTTCCCCCTGTGTCTCTGAGGCCGGAGCGACGAGGCAGCGTTTGATCTGCGCGGGCTGAAGCTCCCACCAGCGCTGCCGGCCGGGGGGGAGGCGACTTCACACGACTGCCAAGCCAGGCCGCAGCAGTTAAATCTGGGCTGACACGTTAATGAATTTCACAGTGCGCCTGGAAAAACTCTCACCCAACCTCAATTTACCGGTGTGGGGAGGGGGCCGGGGCTGGGGGAGGAGGGCGCCACGTTTTGCCGAAGGAAATCTTGTTCCCATTATCTTTTTGTGAGAGCGTTAAGCAGGAGCGGGCAGTGCTTTGCCTTTTTATCTCGCACACGTGGAATTGGGCCAGGGGGGCTGTGTGGCTCCTGTGGCTAATGAAAACATAGTGTGCGTGTGTTGGCAGGAGCGTGCACGTGTGTGCAAGCATTTGTGCACGCATACTCGTGCATGTGTATGAATGTGTGTGGTTGCACGTGTGCGTGTTTGTGTACATGATGGTGTGTGCCCACTATGTGGATATTTCTGTGCACATCTGTGTGTGCACATCATAGGTGGATATTTAGGTGCACGTTTGTGTGCAGGCATGTTAATGGGTCCATGTTTATGTGCACATGAGCTTGTGTGTGTGAGTGTGCACGTGTGTGTGTGTGTGCACGCACACATGGCTTGCTCTGTGGGCTTCTTTGTGTGTGCTCGTGTACACAGGGGTAAGGCCTTAAAGATAAGGAGTTTGGGGGCTCCCTTGCTGGCACTCTGTGGGGCAGCAGGGGCAATGCTGTTGCAGCCCCTGGCACGAGGTGGGTGGTCCTGCCTGGAGCCAGCCAGGCTCTGTCACTGGAGCCAGCTGCCGGGGAAGGGGCAGGGGGACAGCAGGGCTGCAGGTGCCTGGCTGGTGCTGCTGGACCTCCCGGCTGCATCGCTCCATCCCGCGCACCTCTGCCTTTGGCTGAGCACTGCCCCGTCCCCACACGGGCTCCTCCTCAGCCCTGACCTCCCGGCGCCAGCGCCATGGGGCAGCAGATGCTGCACATCTGGACAGCACATTGAGGCCAGCTGTGTCGTGCCGTGCCCGTCCTGCCCCCCTGGCGCAGGCACCCCAGCGGCAGCTTTAGCCCACCCAGGGGGGTCTGCCAGGTTACTCCTCCAGCCCTCACCCTCTCCCCTTCCCTCGCAGCCTGCAACTGCAACCTGCACGCCCGGCGCTGCCGCTTCAACATGGAGCTCTACAAGCTCTCGGGCAGGAAGAGCGGCGGCGTCTGCCTCAACTGCCGGCACAACACGGCGGGGCGGCACTGCCACTACTGCAAGGAGGGCTTCTACCGCGACCTCAGCAAGTCCATCACGGACCGCAAGGCCTGCAAAGGTAAGTTGGTGGTTCTTTGCATGGGAAGCATGGATGGTGTAATCTCTCTTGGTCTCCTTGCTCTTCCCTCCCATCCTGGGGACATCCCTCTGCACTGCTCTGAGCCTGGCTGCTCCCTCTGACAGCCGCTAGCCACGTCCAGCCTCCATCGCTCTGGTCATCTGAGTGACCCCGAGGGCACCAGGCAGGGACATCACTTCAAACCCAGCATCTCCCCAAGGAATGGGGGGAACGACAATCAGGGAGCGATCAGGCTCCAGGAGCCCTGTCCATCTGGAAGGTCCAGGTCTCCACAGTTGGTGTTTGGAGGGACGCTGGGTAGATGCTGGATGTGCTGGGCACGATGAAATGTGCTGGAAATCTGTCTCTGACACTGACATTGTCTAGGCTATAGGCAGGCTTAGAAGCATTCAAGCTGTTTCACAAAATGACCCATGGTGCCTCCCTGCCAGGGAGGGCTGAGGATGCCAACAGAGGTTTCCATCTCCCTGCTGGGCTGCAGTGCAGGACCCCACGGAATGCATTTCAGCTATGGGATGGCTCCTGGGACCTGTTTTTGGGGGCACCATGACTCCAGGTGCCTGCGAGCAGGGTGACTTGTCGCAGAGCTGGCCAGGAGCCTCACTGGCTCCAAGCCATAAAGCTGCAGTTTGACCCTAGAAGGTCCCCAGCCTGCCAAAGGACACAGGACCTGCACCTCTCCTCTTCCTCCTCTACTTCCTGGCCAAGCATGTCTGTTTTCTCTTATCTCTCCCAGCTCAGCCCTCTCTGTGGAGCCTTTTTCTTCTGTGAAGCTTCAAAATAGTAGCTTCACCAAAGAAACTGAGATAAGAAAACACCTTGCCCATCCCCAGAGACTGGCAGGATCCAGGCTGAAATGCTGGAGCAAGCAGGAGGAGGTTGGCAATGGCTGCTCTGAGGCCAGGAATTCTTCCCTGATCTCCCTTTTTCCAGCTTAGACTGCAAATCCCTCACAGAAGGGAGCGTGGCATCCCCTCCAGTGCATAGTGCAGCTGCGTGGGCTCTGGGCACCTTTGCTGCCGTGAGGACGTGATGCTGTAGCTTGTTTATGGAGGGCCTACAGGAACCGCCAGAGCTGGTTTTGGACCGTTAATGTTGTGGCCACGGACCTGAATTGGAGGATTTGGCCTTTGGGATTCCCCTCTCAGGTGCATTCATGTTTTTGGTAGGTATGGCTCATTTGGGCTCAGGATGTAATCTGTAAAATCCTGTTTTAGCCGTTGCCTGTGCTGTGTGAACCACCCCTGCCTCTCCCCATCCATGTTCCCACGGGTGGACAGAGCAAAGGGAGAAACTTCCCACGTTTGAGCAGGCTGTGGTGGCAATGGGAGCACGGCTGGGCAGGCACTGGCAGGGGGAGCCCTGCCCTCAGCCAGATCATTAGCAAACGGCAAGCTAATCATTTTTAATCACTGGAGCAGCTGACTTGGCCGGTCCCACCTCGGCAGCCCCTGTCCCCAGGGGAACATGTGCTACTTCCCAGCCCTATGGCCCTGGCCAAGCCATGTCACAGCCACAGCTATGGGCTACAGCAGCCCCTTGACTGCATTAAGGGTTTCCCATTGGTGGGACTTGTGCTGGGTCCCAAAGCTGTGCCAGGTGCCAGCATCCTTGGAGTGACCCTGGGAGGCACTGGAAGAGAGGGAGAGGAGGAGGAGAACATTCCCTAGGTGCATAGGGTGTCATCCCAGGATGTGTTCCATCCCTGCAAGGAGTCCTGGCTCTGACTGAGGCCACGGAGGAATGGCAGCAGCCCCCAGCCCCTGCTGTGGCACCACTGGACTGGGGCAGCTGCAGCAAAATTCCTTTTTCCATGGGGATTTTCCTTGAGCACTGGGGGCTCGTGGGTAGCCCTGGTTCACCCCGACTTGCACTGGGGCTCGAGGGGTGCTGGGGTGGCTGTGCCGCCTCCACCTCACTTCACATCCTCTGCGAGCAGCACCCAACCTCCTCCATGCCTCCCTGAATGAGGAGTTTCTGTTCCTTGTTGGTCCACCAGCTCCTTCTACTTTTGCCACCAAAATTATTTGACAAAATCCCAAGCAAAGTGGAAGCCTTGTTAAGAGAAGCCTTAACTCCCTGTGGGACCTGGGTTCCCTAGTGCTGCCCCTGGGCTGTGCACTGAGTTCTCTCTCAGTTTCTGCTCCAGACAGGGAAAAGAGCTCTTGGCAAAAAAATAATAGTAAGTAAACCAAGCAGGATTTATCTCTGTGGCTGGAAGCAGGGAGGAGGGTAATGGAATATGTCCCAGCTCGACATGTGGATAGGTGTTTGTGGGACCAGGGACACAGTAGGTACAGTGATTCCTGCCCGGGCTGGGGCTCGGGTCCCTCTGTTTTCAGGGCTGAGGATGAGGAAGCAGAGGGGCCCTGGCTGCCTTGCTCTGCCTGCTCCTGCCTAATGCAGGTCTGTCAGGGTAAATCCTGCTCCACCATCCTGGCCAGGCAGCAACGGTGGAGCATGAAGGTGTTGGAAAGATTCAGGGTGTCTCCTCTGGAGGCCGGCAAAGCATCCCAGGGTGCTCAGGAGCTGGTGGAACAGGGCGAGGGCTGACGCTGCTGCGCAGGAGAAATGCCAGCGGGCGATGCCGGGGCTGTGGGGGAGCAGGGGGCTGCAGCGGGTGCCCCAGGCAGACCCACCTCCCTGCCCTGCCTGTCCCCGTGCCAAGGCACCGGCAGGTCTCTGCCAGCCCAGCCCGAGGGTGCTGCTTCCAGAGGGCTGGCAGGGTTTGCCCGCAGCCTGGAAATGCTGCGCAGGTTCGGCCCTGCCAGATGAACATGTGCAAGGGCCGTCCCCTGCCATGGTGCATATGCTGAGGAGGATCTGGCAGCAAAGGTGGTTCCCTGGGTCTTGGGGACCAGTTTCTGGCTCCGCCTCAGGGACCTGAGTTAATAATAAAATCCCTGATGCTTCTGCTTCTTTGGCTGCCCCTCCTTCAGAAAAGCAGGAGCGTTTCCACCCCTTCCTTATACTTGGCCAGCGGTGGATCCTTTGGGACTGGGAGCTCCTCGGAGCTGGGAGCCTGCCTGGTGCCATGAATGGGAGATGGTGCTGCCAGAGAGATATATAAATACACAGAGATGTGACAAGAGAGTTTGGGCTTAGTTTTTCCAGAGATGTCTCCTGTACCTACAGCTCAGATACCTAAACTCCTGCAAGAGAAAAGAAAGAAAAGGAAAAGCAAGGCTCATGACAGCAGATCTTAAAAGCAGGCGTGGAGCAAGCTGCTGTGAACTGACATGTGCAGCTTCGAACAAGGTCTTTGTACCCACCACAGTGCGGGGCCAGGGCAGAAGCTGAGCATCCCAGCAAAGGCAGACTTTACAGGCACTAGGAATGAAGTTCGGTTCATATTCAGGAGGCAAAATGCTAGCCCAGAGGCCAGGAACTATTAAACAAACCCCAAAGCATGTTATTAAATAATTATCCAACCAAGGTTTGTCTCTGCTGGGAGGCAAAGTCTTTGAAATAAATATCAAAAAATACCAAAATATCAACTGCAGATTGCACAAGCCCCCGTCTCCTGCTGGCAACTGAGCAGAGCCCTCGGCCACCAGCTGGCAAGTAGGGAGGCAAGCTCTTCCATCCAGCTGCCGGTCCGCCAGCAGCCGGCGTCACCACTGGATGCTGTGAGACGGAAAAGCTGGGAGGATGGAAAAGGCAGAACAACCTACAGGATTAATTCAATGGTGGTAATTGAAAAGTCAAATAAAGAATGGCTGCGCATTAATCCCTGTAATTTAAACAAAGCTGTAAACCATGAGCTTTCTCCAATGAAAACTGGTGAAGCAGTAGCAGCTAAGCCTTAAGATGCAAAAATACTCTCAATATTAGGTGCAAGACATGCTTTCTGGCAAGAGCAGCTCAATGAGTTAAGCTCCAAGGTAGTGACTTAATCCACCATTCAAGTACTGTGGGCCAGATCCTGGCAACCAGCGGGGCTGCGAGCCGCAGGGCTTGGTGTGTGGGCAGCAGGCAGGAAGCTGTGCTGTGCCTGTCCTGCCTTCCCCGCTGCCAGGATGGAGTCCCGGGATGGGACCCCCCTTTGGCGGGTCATGGCAGGACCAGGAGGGATGCAGGTGTTTCAGCTGGAGTGATGGGATGTGGCCATGCTGGGACGTGGGACTGGTTGGATAAGCACTGAGTGCTGCCTGGGATGCTCTTCCCGTTGGAGTGATGGAATCTTCATGGGACTGCAGGAAATCCCACCGTGGCAGGGTGAGGGGCCAGAGGGTGGTCTGGCAGAAACCAAGCTCATCTGTTGTGGACATAAGATGAGCAAAACTGCTTTAATTGCTGATCCAGGTAAAACATTAGGAGATACTGCAAGCTGCCTTCTCCTGCATGAAGAGGGATCTCTTAGATGAATTGGGTCCTGACTGTGCTGAGACTTATGTCCATCCTTTGACTTTACACCAGGAATACACCGCTGAGGGCCAAGAGATTATCCACGAGGTGTGAAGCTAAGCGCTTGTATAAATCCTTGCTGGAAGTGTGCCTTTGGCCATAAATCTCAAGCGCAGACTGTCTGTCGCTGCATGGAGAGCAGGTGTGATGGCTGCAGGGACCTCTGAGCTCTTCCTGTGCCGTTACGTCTCTCGGGCGAGTGGGAGTTTGGCTGTGCTCGTGCCCAGCTGCTCCGGGGTGGGTCATACTTCAATGGCTGGGGATGGGTCTTGTGGCCCTGGGAGCCCTGCAAGCACCAGTGGTGGGGTGAGAGCCCCTCGTTCAGGGCAGCACCGAGTGATGCCGGTGGCACCGGGCTGCCCTTTCCAGCACGGGTGGTGATGAGGATGGGTGATGCTCATGCCCAGCCCCACTAACAGAAACCCAAGCCTTGCTAGCCGAAAAGAGACAAAGCAATGGATGGTTTCCAAGAGGTGTGTACCTGCCAGCTCATCAAAGGCACCTGCTTCCTCCAAGTGTGACAGGATCCAGCCAAGCCCACACAGAAGAGCCCTGAGGAGTAGACATAGGGAGTCCATCCAGATGCACCTGAAGCAGCTGAAATATCCCAGAGCACGGTGGTTCAAGAGAGGGTGGTTAGCCCATTGTTCTCTTCCAGGCAAAGCAGTAGAGCTGTTCCCATGGGTCATCCAGGGCTGGCCAAGCACCATCCCTGCCGACTTCGCTCCTCGCAGCCCAGGACAGGACCATGTCTTGATCTCAGGATTTGGGGGGGTCCCCAGTGATCTGACAGTGGGTGTTTGCAAGACAGCAGGGAGACCCAGCCGCCCTGGCAGGCAACAAGGTTGTTGTGGCTGAAGAAAGATCCTCACATCATGCCAAGACTCCCTTGCTCGCTGCCATTTGTTATCACAGCTGAGCCCCCAAAAATATCCTTGTCAGAAAGACGTCCGCTTCCAGTCTCAGCCAAGATCTGATAAGGATGAAGCATCTGGTCCCCATTAGAGGCTGCTTGCTCTGGTTTCTGGCTGTGCAGGAGGGGGCCTGAGGAGCAGCACCGTGGTGCTCCCACCAGTCCCATCTGGTGAAAATTAGGGAAACGATAACATCGGGGGGCTACGAGGGCAGGCGGGGCGGGAGGGTGGGGGTGGGGGAGTGGAGGGGAAGATGTTTTGTTTTGCTTTGGAATCACGTTCAACTCTTACACTGATGGAGACTGAGATAACCTTCTCTAGGCCAGGGCAGGCAGATGGGAAGATCCTCTTCTGAGTGAGCTTTTCCTTCCCTCATAGGCAACCCCTGGTGGGTCCCATCATCCAGTGCTGTGTGATGGAGAGTCACTTTGGGTCTGTTCTGAGGTTGGAGACCCAACTTTCACCCACCTTAGGTGTGGCTTTTTCCCTGGAGAAGCTGTGGTGGAAAGCCATGAGGACATACTTTGGCTGAGATCTCCAGGAGGCAGGGAAGACATCGAGGCTCATGAACTTGGGAAGCATCAAGAAAATCTTCTTCAGACCATCCTAAAACCAAAACAAGGCTGAATTTTGTGTAAGAGCTCAGTGTCGGTTCAGCTTCTTGGACTGGAAAGCTCAGAAGTAGGAGAACAAGTGGAGAAAATGCTTTTTACTGCTGTGACAGGAGCATTGCCCCAGGGTTGAGTTGGGGGAAGAGCAGACCTGGACATGTATCTGTCCACTTTCTGCCCCTGCAGTGCCTTCAGTCCCACCCTGGCCATGAACAGGGGTTTGCATGGCCACATGTGAGCCCCATTCCCGTTGCTTGCACAGAACAAGGCTGGCAGGAGGTGTGGGGCTGCCAGTGGAAATCCCTCCTCCTGCCTCACACCCGCTGGGTTGTCCCTGGAGCAGCTGCCTGGAAAGCAGGCAGGAAGAAGCTGTTCTACTGGTGCCCAGACCTTAAATGCCATCTGGCAGCCGCAAGTGCCTGTGTGAGCTGTGGGGTCTCCAGGGGCTCATCCTGAGCATCCCCATCAGCAGAGGCCATGCCTTTGCCAAACCCTTCATGTGCTCTCCCATGCTGCTCGCAGCACACGTGAGGCAACAGTCTGGACCCATGGGTCTTGGCTGTGCTGACCCCATGGCTGCTTTCCACCAGGGCACAGGAAGGAGCCATGTCACCCTCACCTCTCCAGGGGCAGCTTCTTGTGTCCAGTTTGGGATTTGCCTTGTGCATCACCTCTCATGTACCCTCTTCTCTCTCTCCCACCCAGCCTGCGACTGCCACCCTGTCGGTGCCGCTGGCAAGACCTGCAACCAGACGACGGGGCAGTGCCCGTGCAAGGATGGTGTAACCGGCCTCACCTGCAACCGCTGTGCCAAGGGCTACCAGCAGAGCCGCTCACCTGTGGCCCCCTGCATCAGTGAGTGCCCCCATGCCCTGCCTGTGCCCAGGGACCCTTGCCAGCACCGGGAGATGCTCTCCTTGGGATCCCTTGTGGTGGGTGGGAGGAGAGCTGAGGAGCTGCCTATCCACCTGGTTGTGCTCCAGGAGGTGGTCAAGGAAGGATGCTTGGGTCGCTTTCTGGGGGGCACCCATGATTTTTTCCCCCAGCTCGGGAGGCTCTGAAATTCCCCTTGAGTTAGTGCTTCAGCCAGCTGACACAGCTCTGCTGGGACGTGTCTTCAGCTGCAGCTGAGCCCTGAGCATGGCAGGTCTGGGGCAAGGCCAGATCCTGTGGTCAGTATAAAACCATGTTTATTGTTGCAGTGGTTTTGAGTTTTATCCAAGCAGCAGAAGAACAATTACTCACCCTGCAGCTTCTGCTGGCACTGCTGGAGTGGTGGCAATGGGGGTGAGCTGGCAGGACTGGCTCCTCCCCTTCTGTTGTTCTTGGGGACAGAATTAGGACAGAACTTCTCCCGGGTTTTGTTGCTAGGAGTCCTGAGACAGTGTGATCTCTACCCACACTTATCCCTGTGCTGTGCAGCCTGGAGCATGCTCAGGTCAGCCGAGCATCCATCCGATGCCCAAACTGAGTTCAGGTGAACTGATCATCCATCCCTGGAGCATGTGTCCTCTGCAGCAGTGACTTAGGGCTCTTGAGGGTTGCAGCATCTCAGCCTGTCCCAATTTACTGAGCTCAGTTTGGGCATCTCTATATCTATTTAATGGCCTGTGATATTCAGGTCAGACTCATCCCATCCCTCTTAGCAAGCTGCTGGAGGTGACCCACAAAATTCCCTCTGCACCCCACTTGCAGAAAAAAGCCTTCTGCAAGGTGACATGTCCAGTGTCACCCCCAAAGCTAGGGACACCTTTCCTTAAGACATCTCTTCCTTTCTCTTCCAGAGATCCCTGCCATCAACCCTACCTCCCTGGTCACCAGCACAGAGGCGCCTGCAGGTGAGTGTTCCACGTCCTGGGCCAAGCCCACAGGGGAAAGGATTTCTCCATCCCTTCTGAGCAGAAGAGCAGGGATGCAGCCTGCCAGGACCTTGCCACCCCACAGCAGATCGTGGCAGGGGTTGTGGCATATGGCACCTGTGGCTCAGCAGGTGCTTGGGGGCTGGCTTTTTTTAATCTCCTTTTATTGGTGCCAGTGAGGGAGGTTTCTCTTCAGTGCTTTTTGCCTCTGCAGGGCAGCAGCTCTCTGAGCAGTGCTGGGGCTGACAGGTCTCCCTGGGACATGGGTGACATGGGGCTCACCCCACCCAGGTCTGGAGGAGTGATGTGTCTGAGTCTGAGCTGCTTGTCCTGGCTCTGACGTTTGATGGGACCATGGTTCAATCAATGTCACTTCTGCTGTCACCCAACAGAAGAGGGGAGCAGCTCCGGTGGCAGGCTGCAGGCTTTGCAGGGGCAAGGGTGGGCATTTCTGCTGCTGTCCTTAGAGCTCCTCAAGCGCCGCCTCCCCCAGGCTGGAGCAGCAGGGGTCACATCTCCACACATGCTGCAGGTTGGCTTGTGCTCCTGCAGAGGCTCGGCTGGGGCTGGACACTGGCAGGTGAATGGATGCTGCCAGCAGCAGTAGGTCAGGGTCCCTCTTCCAGCCCAGCCACGGCTGCCAGGGCCCCACCGAGGTGCCCTCAGTGCTCACCCTGACACAGCACATGCTGAGAGCACCTCACGGTGCTGCACCAGCCTCTGGGCTCCGTGCCACCACTGCCAAGCTCAGCCTTCCCTGGCTGTGGCTGCAGGATGTGGCCCGGCAGATACCATGGCAGAAAGGTAGAGCATCCTCTCTGCATCTCCTTCCCAACTGCCCCTCTTCTGTCAGCCACCCCCTGCCATCTCATCTGTCTTCCTGGCACCTCCGTGCCCAACATGGTGGTCACAGCAGTGGGAGCGCATGGTCTGTGCCAGTCCAGTTCTTCAGATACACCCATGGCCCTGCATCAGATGGGGCCATAATAGGGCTTTTCTCTCCCCCTTCTCCTTCTGCAGTCCTGTTGGCACCATAGCGTGGCTGTGCCTCTGCAGGGATCCCAATCAGAGGCTAGGGAAAGAAGCAGGCCTTTTGCTCCTTGGGTCACCCTTCACCCTGCAGTCACTGAGACCTTGCTCTTCTCCCTCATGCTAGCGTGGGGGAATTGACATCCTGCACTATCCTGCAGTCCATGCCTTGGCACATGGTCCTGGGAGGAGAGCAGGGGCACCTCCAACTCCCCATGCCCATATTTAATGAGGAGATTCCTCATGCCCTGTTTGGGGTACATCCATCCCAGGAGAGCCAGCACACTTCTTGGAGACCTGGTGCCCTGCATGCATCCTTCTCCCCAGTTCTCCTTTCCACAGCCACCCTGCCTTGGGGGTGGAAAATGCCAGTAACCCCTTCCCAGGCTGTGCCTGTGATGTGCTCCTCAGCCTTTTGGGGACATCTTCCAGCATGGTCCTTGCAGCCACATGCAGGCCTTCGGTGGCCATAGGAGGGGGACTGGAACAAGGGGGTGTAAAAGGTACAGAGTAAAGGGTGCGGATGGGGATGGAGGAGAAGGCTGATAGCTCAGCTCCTCCTGGAGCAGTGCTGGCCCCGGTAGACACACAGATCACACATACTGATGCCGAGGCTGGGAGTGCTGCACAGCCTGGCTCTGGCCCTGCGCCCACGAGCACATTTCAGCCCTTCCAGCCCTGCTCTGCAGAGGCTCCAGGAAACGGGAGGTGTTACTGGGACATGAGTGGAGCAGCCCTGGTGGATCTGGCAGAGGTTCTCCTCCACACTGTGGCAGTGGAGGAGACCTGGTCCTTGGTGGGGTGTGCATCTGGCGTGGTGGGTTGACCATAAGAGCTAAGCTGTCTGTGATGGTCACCTTGCTGGGGGAAGCTGTGTGGGACAGGGCAGAGCACCACCACCTCTGCTCCTGCCTGCCCTGCCTGCCCTGCCTGCTGCATGGGGAGGGAGCAGGGAATACCAGGCTTTGTGAAAAGGAAAAAAAAAAAAAAAGAGAGTGAAAAGGGGGATTTGGATGGGTTTATTGCAAACAGAGAGTGACACATGGAGTGGAGTTAATCAAGGTGACTCCCCTCCAGTGCTTTATAAATAGGAACAGTCTTAGAGTGATGTCTTGTATTTTCAGCTGCATTAAAACAAACGGCACTTGCTGGAGACCCGGGTGTGTGCTTTGTTTTAGCAGAGCAGGTCTGCCTTAAACCGCTTCTAGCTTTATCTGTGGGTTAGTTGTTTTAAGATTTCTGGCTTCTAGCTCGAATATCTTTAATACAAAATAGCTCTCCTCTTCCCGGAGTCTGCAACGGGGCAGCAGGGGACTTGGCGGGGGTCCTGCTGCCCGCTTTGCTGGGGAGAATCTGAGATGGGGCAGGTGATGCTGCCCTGCCCAGCTCCGCCTGGGGCACCCTGCCTCCAGCGTGCTCGTGCTGTGGGCTGGGCTGGCCCCACTGGTGCAGCCTGCCTGCTGCCTGCACCCCTGCCTGCACCCTGCCTGTACCCTGCCTGCTGCCTGCACCCTGCCCCCCTGCCTGCACCCTGCCTGCACCCCACTCCCCTAGGAACCTCCGGGATCTTCCACAAGCAGAACACAGGCCAAGGGGGCTCTCAGCCCCCCTGGGCCCCATGGTCCTCCCACCTCAGGCAGCCTCTGAGCCTCTTCTCCCCATTTCCTCCCTTCCCTCCCCTCTGCCTCTGGCAGCAGGTGCTGGGCTGCAGGAACAGGGGAACATTGTTTGGGGCCGCTGTGCTCAGGTGCTGGGCTTCCCCCATCTCCCCATCCTCCTCCCTGCTGGCGTCCCGTCCCCGGCTGTGTCCGGGCTTTTCGCTGATGTTGCCATTCTCTGCATCACTCTTCCCAGCTTTCTTCTGCCTTTCTGACCCTCCCGAGCCTTTGAGGTCCAGCTTTGATCTCTCTGCCCAAGCAGCCAACTGGCTCAGCAGAGAAACGTCCTGGGTCCACTTCTCGTAATTTTTATTATTATTATTTTAAAATATTTTCCACTTAGTGGGTAAAAAAAAAAATATCCTTGTTCCCCGTTAGCAGAATTAACAAAACTTGTGGAGTGCAAAACAGGGCTTTAAAGGAATTCAAAGTCAGCAGTAAAAGATTTGCAGCCATAACACCTAATTAAGTTACATCTCTCTTAAAACAAAATATTCCTTCTTTTTTCAAGTTCAGGAGAAGTAAACCAGATGTGCAAACTTGCCGACTCTCACACATGCTCTCCCCATGGAGACAGGAGATGCCCGTGCTGGGCTTGGCGGGCACCATCTGCCTCCTCCCGCCTCCAGCAGTGGGGGCACTGCAAACCCACGCGGGTCCTGTATCTTCACCCGAGGATTGCACAGGGCCAGGACCCAGGCTGGACCCTGAAGCAAGCACCCCTGGACCCAGTCCCAAAGAGTGCCTGGTAGTCCCCCACTCCATGCCAGGGCACACAGACAAGCTCCTCCACTCTACCTGGGGAGGAAGATGGAACCTGTCCTGCCGGGCACTTCCCAAAATTAGGGGGAGCTCACTTTTGAAGTCCCCTTAAGGTAGCAAGAAGAGATGGAGCACTAGGTCAGGGCTGGGGCTGTAGCACATCCCAGGGGATGCAGTGGGTGGGGGCATCTTCAGCACTGCAGCTGAGCACTCCAGCCAACCCCCATGGAGGGACCCTGTGTCCCCTCCACAGCCACCACCGCTGTCCCAGGGGATGCAGCGGGGCAGGGGCAGCACTGCCAGCCCAGGCAGAGGGGCAGCGTGCTGGCACGGGGGGGTGCTGAGCCAAGAATCAGGGCTCACACTCCTCTGCCAAGAACTAGCTTTGTGCTGCACTGCTTCTATCGATTACAAATTTGGAACAGGCGGCACAAAGATCTTGATAAAAAGGAGCTGGGCAGAAAGGAGAGCAGCAGAGCCCAGGGCAAGTTCGTGCTCCTGGGCTTCTCTCTTTCCTCTTTTTTCTTCCTCCCCACTGGGTACTGTTATTCCCCATCTTCCCCGACTCTCGACTCCATCCCCAGTGATTGCTGCGGCAACGCACAAACAAAGACAACTTCAGGGACTGCTGGCTCTGTCCTGGGACACAGGGCCAAGCTGGAGAGAGAACCTGTGAGAGGGAGAGAAAAGAAGAAAGATGGGCTTAGAAAAAACATGCCATCTGGAAAGAGACAAATTGAGATGTTCAAAGGAAGATGGCAGGGGGAAGAAAGGAGGAGAATCAGGCTGCTTCAGGCAATTGTTGGGATCAAAGCCTTTGAGGAGAAGGAAAGAGGCATTCCCTGCCCTCCCTCTGCTTGAGATGCAAATCTGGGGTCTTTAGAAATGCGAAGAAAAAAGCCTCCTTGAGGACATGAGTTTCTCTGGAGATCTGGGGGACAGCAGGGAGGGATGCTGCATGGGATGGAGGACAGGTTGGTGACCTACCCAGCCATGTTGTAGCAGCCTGAGCAGGGGATGCTCAGGGCATAGAAGCGACCCAACAGAGCAGACTCGCTTCCCTTACACCCCTGCTTCTCCTGACCTGAGTCCCCTACTTTTAGGACACCATCGAGGCACAGATCTCTGGAGTGGCTGCCCCATGAGGGTGCTTCCCACACAACCTTTTTGACCTGGGGTTGGACCTTCCTTTGGACCCCCTCCCTGTGGGGCCAGTGGTGGAAGTGGTGCTGAGTCCTCTCTTCCCCACATTGTTCAGATTTGCAAAGCCACAGTTGTCCTGATTGACTGTCTTTGGCCATGGTCCCTGCCTGGTCTCAATGGTGGCCACCATCACCTTACCTGCATTTCTCCCATCCATCCCCTTCTGAGTCCTGGAGGAGAGTCCCCAGGCTCCCTCCACTGCCCCGGTGCTGATTGATCCCACTGGACACCATCACCATCAGCGCAGGAGGTGACCCAGTTTGCTCTGTGGGTGCAAAGCTACTTGATTTCTCTTCCCAGCTGATGTGGTGTCAGTGTTCGTGTTGCGATTTAAAGGCCCAACCCCTGTGAGCTGCAGGGTGGCAGCTGGACTTGCCAGACCCCCATCCCCAGCAGCAGCCCAGTCCCTGGCTGGGGAGGCTTCTGGAGAGTGCTGGGATGTGAAGCACCCCCCAACCTCTGCCAGGCTGGGTCTTGCTGCTGTCCCCTCCACCCTGTTCCCTCTTCCCTTGTGGTGGGATGGGACCCCACATGCTTCAAGCCCTTCAGTGCTCAACTCTTTTCTTCCTCCACAGACTGTGACTCCTACTGCAAGCCAGCCAAGGGCAACTACAAGATTAACATGAAAAAGTACTGCAAGAAGGACTATGGTAAGAACCTCCTCCTTCCCTGGGCCACACTGGGCTTTGCCACAGAGGCAGCCAAGGGCCAGCCACAGGATGTCCATGGGTGGGAGAGATGCAGACGTCCAAGGGGATGGGGAGAACCCAGCATGGAGAGGGGTTCAACCCTCTCAAAGGTGCGATGGCTGGGGCTGCTGGAGATGAACAGTTACCATTGCTTCCTTTGGGGAGTACGGCAAAGCATCCTCCCGTCACCTTACCTCCCTCTCTTTTCCCTCAGTGGTCCAGGTGAACATCCTGGAAATGGAGACAGTGGCCAACTGGGCGAAGTTCACCATCAACATCCTCTCTGTCTACAAGTGCCGCGACGAGCGGGTCAAGCGCGGTGACAACTTCTTGTGGATCCACCTGAAAGACCTGTCCTGCAAGTGCCCCAAGATCCAGATCAGCAAGAAGTACTTGGTCATGGGGATCAGCGAAAACTCCACTGACCGGCCGGGACTAATGGCCGACAAGAACAGCCTGGTCATTCAGTGGCGGGACGCCTGGACACGCCGCCTCCGGAAACTGCAGCGGCGGGAGAAGAAGGGGAAGTGCGTGAAACCCTGAGGAGTTTCCATCCACCCCATCCTACCCTGTGCTCAGCCCCAGACGGGTTGTCCACTGCCAGACTGCGCCCAGAAACTCTGTATATATATATAGTGTGAACAGACTCTTCTGTCTATAGTGTATATTTTGGCAATGGTTTCCCTTTGTGTGTGCACGCATGGATGTGCGTGTGGGTCCTTTTCTCTAAGTGTGTATTAAAAATAACACAGTAATGACAAACCTTTCATGAGGAGCAAAGCTGAGGGAGATCCTGTGGGTGCCTGAAGGAGCTTGAAGGGGATTGGTGTCCTGCTCCGGGCATGCTGTTTGTAGGACTTGTTTTCTAGGCTTTTCTTTTCCTTTTAACAAAGTCTTCTGCCTGGTGTTGACATCTGAGTTGACAGCTCTCCCTTTTCCAGTGTCCAGGGCCTCCCACTTCCTTGCTCTCTGAGAATGTGCTGCTGTCAAACCTCTCTCTACCCTTTTCCTTGCCCAGTAGGAACAGGAGGTCAGAAACTTCTGTCCCTCATCCCAATGTACCTACGGGCAGACTGAGTGGAAACTATTCAGTGCTACAGAGGGACCAGCCCCAGGACGTTCACCAGGAAGAACAAATTAACTTTTGCAAGACCTCATTCTCTGGTGACCTCAGGTTTGGTTTACACAGACCAGCACTGCCACCTGGGGCAGGACCCATGGGATGCTGTAGTGCCATGGGGAGGAATCAGACCCTGGAAGTGGGTTGGTGTTCACCAGGGAGAAAGGGATATACCGTGCAACCCCCTGGCCATTACCTGTCCTGGTGAATGGTTCAGGTGACCTATTTTCCCCTCCCATGTCCATCGAGGCCTGCCCTGCCAGCAGGACCTATAGTGGAGTTGACAGGCTGATCAGAGCCACTGTATATCATCATCCATCCCAACAAAGTCTAGATCCCTATATTCTCAGCTGGTACCAACTGACATAATTCCACCTATTTCTGTGGAGTGGACACCAAGTGACCATCTGCCTTGGTGTGTATCCTTCAGCGTTGGCCTGACTGCATGTTCTCCTGGGAAGCATTGCTGTGGCCAAGGTTGTCCAAGGAGATGCACAAAGCAGAAGTGGCAAAAAGAGAGAAGAGCTTTCATTGATCCACCTCTAGTCTTTTATATCTTCTTCACCATGTATTAGTCTACAGTTCAAACAGACATCAGTATCTTCCCATGTTGAGATTGTAGTGATCTTGGCATAATAAATATGAGTAGAAATAATAGGTGCTCTGACAATAGATATTCCTTTCCCTACAAACCTTGCTTTGCTTATTGAATGACTCAGCGAGGTATTGTAGCCTACATCTCAGTCTTCCAGTGCTTTAGGATGATGCTTTGCCCTTTTGAGCTCAAGGCAGCTTCCCTATCCCATGGGTGACCCCCAGTGCTTCTGGGCTCCAGCATCCCAGGGTGGTGCTGGAGGTTGGAGATGAAGAGACTGGTGGGGCACTGTCAGGGAGCAGGACAAGGGAGTTTGGGGAGTGAAGATGTAGGCACCGAGGGATGTCTGTGTGGACATGCAAGTGCCATAGTTGGGGGGTTACGTGAAGCTGCTGGTGAATTGGCTTTTCAGTGGTGTGGAGATGCTGTGGTGCCTACACAGGTTACAGGCAGAGCTGGGGGGAGGCCAGAAGCTGAGGGGCAAAGGGTATGTGGGACCATCTGGGCTTGGATGAGCTGGTCCTATGCCACACTCCTGACATGGACCTCCCCTTCCCTCCTCCAGCTGAGCTGAGGGGATGCTCCTATGCCTGGTTCCTCTTGTTCTGGTTGTTGCAGGCTGTTAGCCTCTGCAATGAGATGGCCCTTGAAGTTAGTGGGCCACCCAAACCTCCTCTTCCTCCCAGGGCTGCTTGCACCCAGGAGCCCAAGAAGCAGAGCTGCTCCAGGTTTTCTCTGACACCATGCACCCAACAGTCCTCACACAAGAGTCAGTGGTGGAACATCCTTTGGTTGTGCATGGCCAGAACTCCCCACAGACCAAGGGGCTGCTTGGCATCACCTCACAGGGTGCAGAGGCTCACTGGCCCCTCAGCAGCTGCAGCCCACAGAACAGCAGGGGGACAGCACTGCTCCATAGGCATGGATGCTCATTATGGCAGGGCTACAGTAGGCACATGCTTTCTCCAAGCAAGTATGGCCTTCAGGCAAGATATGATGTATCTGCGCTCCCAAAAAAAGCATTCTGCACAGCTTGCTGCGGCAGGAGGCTCCAGGGTTTCTTTTGATACCTGATTTCTCCTCCCTGGAAGCAGGGCATCTAAAACTCTTTCAGGACTTTGGTTGAAGTTCTTGATTTATCCTCCAAGTTGGCTCTTCCCTCTTGTTTCAGCTCTGCCATCCAAGACGGCTGATGAGGAGGGATGACTCCCAGCTGCAGTCCCAGTGCATATGGGTGTCCTGCTGGGGCAGATCAGATCCACCACATAGCCCCATGGGCTACTGCTGAGAAGAGGAACTCTCCCACTTTGGCTGAGGGATGTCCTAAAATCCTGGTTGAAGGCTACTCTGCTGGGGCTGGAGCAGGCTACTCTGCACCTTCCCTAAGGCTGCTGCCCAGAAGACATTTTCCTGATTTCCCCTGCTTATGTCCCCCCAAAGTCCAAAGCAAGAATTCATCTTTCCTCTTCCTCTCCCTCTACGTGGTAGGGCTGGCTGGAAACCCCTGCACGCTGGTTCGGCTGTCCCTGGGACACCAGGGCTGGGTCACCTGGAGCCGGTGCCAGGGTGCCGGCCACAGTGGTGGAGGCACCACGGGGTTACATGGAGCTGCTGCTTGTCCTGCCCCACAGCTGGGGGCAGATCTTGGTGCAGGCACCATCTCAGGAACCATTGGAGGGAGGTTCTGCAAAACCAACCAAGCTGCTGTGCCATCCTCAGAGGGGTGCTGCTGAGTTGGCTCTGCTTGCTGTTCCTTTCCATGCCCCGCTTGCCACATGGGCAGGTCGCTGGGAAAAGGGACCCTTTGCAGAGAGGGTTGGTGACACCGTGTCCAGCCTGGGTGCCAGCCTTGCACAGACACTGTGCTGCACAACCCTACACTGCTGTAACTCTTCTGGCCACTGTTCATCAAAGATGGCTACTAAATGCATCTGGAGGCATCCCTGGGTGCAAGGGGGACCCTCTGGATGGGGAACCCCGCCTGCCGAGCCATGCCCGATGGTTGCTGCAGCAGGTTTTTTGGGAGAAGTGATGCTGCCCAATGGATTTAGATGTGGAGCTGCTCCCAGCTGCCTATTTAAATCACCACACAAATCCACATGCCTTTTCATCTTCCTTTTCTGTTTGATTTGTAGTTTAAATGTATGACTGGACAGGGCAGATCCAGTATGCTGGTGGGATCCTCTGCAAATCACCCCATGTGGATTTGGGAGTGTACTCTGCTGTGCTTCTTGGGGTGCCCTGGGCCTGGCTGCTGGAATACGTGTCATATAAATGCCATCTCCGGGGTGCCTGTGCAGGGGGAACCCTGGCCTGGCAACATGGTGACACTGTGAAATATGTGAAAAGAAAAGCCAGCAAACATTATGGACCATAATGTAGCATATATGAGATATGTGCATTTGTGGAGTTTATTGTTATTTTATTATTATTATTTTTAATAACACAAGTCTAATAAGTACTGACCACCTGATTCTGGGTCTTCTTTGCGTGCACAGGCAGTTTGCCTGTGGGCTGCGAAGCCGGGGGGACTTTGCCAAGGGGTTTCTCTCTCCACCTCTGAAAGTCAAGGCTGTGCTGACCCCCAGGGTTTCATGAGCACTGCAGGAACTTCCCCACAGCGTGGTATCTGGCCATGTGTGGGCTCAGGACATGCCATGGGGCTGTCTCCGACCACCCCAGGTGCACCAGGGACCAATTGTTAATGGCCTATCACGGCCCCCCAGGCTTGGCTCTGCGGTTGTCTACCCAATGGCAGGACAGGGCCAACAGACCCCAGAGAGCTCTTCCATCTCACCAAAACCAGTTTGCCAGCCTCCACACGGCCTCTTCGTACTCATTGGACCCATCAGGCAAGTGGGGGCCTCTCCCCAAGCCCCCACCCACCTCTGCTTCTCTGGCAGCTCAAGCATCTGGAGTTACCCAAACCTGGAGGGCTTCACAACCATGGGGGTTAAGTAGCTGGAAAAACTCTTCCACCTTCCCATCACCACTTTCCAGGAGCAGTAACTCAAAAAACCAGGAGCATTAATGATATTACTTGCTGTTTATTTAATTTAGATATTGTTTTTATATACTCATTAATGGCTTATGTAATTATTTCATTGCTGTTCATAACACTAACATTTAAACAAAGCCACAGTTAAAAGAAAGAGCAATCAAGCCAAATTAGGCTTAACTGCTTTCAAAGCCAATTTAAGGGGGGAAAAAAAGGGATAATTAGCAGTCAAGCAAGGAATTGCCTACCGCCCACACTGACGCAATGGGAGGCTGGTTGGTGCGAGCTCTGTCAGGCTGAAGCTGGGCTGGGGCACCTCCAGGGCAGGACTGTGGGGTGCAGAGTGAGACCACCCCTCACACTGTGTGGTGGGGAGTGCTTGTCACTGCGGGGTGCTGCCAGAGCCCATGAGTGACACCAGAGTGGGGGGACTTGGATGGCAACAGGAGATGCTGTGTGGTCCTGGTGGCCATGGCAAGCAGCCATAAGCTTTGCAAAGGCAAGAGATGCTGCAGAGCAAACACACCTTGCCAGAATGAAGGCACACATTTTCCTAAACAGCTTTTCAAGGAAAACCATATTAATTCAGCAAAGGATCTGAAAAGACTTTGGCGTGCTCCAGTGCACTCCCGTCTCCTAGAGCACAGGTCTCACCCGCCTGCTGCAGCAGCTGAGCTCAGGCATGTGCTGAGAGACACCGTGCCCGGACTGGCTGCTCCAGGCGGTGGATGCCTTGTCCCCACATGGGAAGGACCAAAGCAACCCACATTTTGCATCAGTGGGTTTTTTTAACAGACCTTTTCCTGGTGTTCAGCTGGGGCAAAATGTTCGAGATTCAAAGGCAGCTGAGAGGCCAAGTTTGCAAGTTCCCCCCTGGTTGGGACTGAATTTTGCAGCTGGTTGAAATTTTTCTCATTTCAAAATACTGAAGGACATTTTTCATGGAAACCCAGAATTTTGTCCAGGAAAGAAGCAAAATATGAGAATACTATGGAAAACTCGATGCTCTTTTTCTGGTTCATCCAGTCAGCTCCATTCACTAGATGTCACAGGAGCTCGAACAATGGAACCCCAACCTTAGTGGACAGACAGATGGATGCCTACACAGGTTATTTCCCATCATTGTGCTTTTGGTAAACATAAATCCATATTTTTATTTAAAGTGGACCTGAATCCCACAGGAAAACGCCTCCCTTAGGCACAAGGAAGTCAAGTAAAGAGCATTTTGCTTGGCCAATGGGGCACAGCTCCATGGTGACCTCTGGGAACACACTTCCTGGTGAGGAGCTGTGTATCTAAATAGGGACAAGACCTACTTGCTTGGTCCCTTGTCATGGCCTGATGTGGTCTCCTTGTTGTCATTGCTCCCTTGCTGCTCTCTGGTATTCAGAACAACTTCTCTCCATTCCATGATGCAGATTTGCATGGGTGTCAGCAGTGGCTCCAGCTGTTGCAGAGCAGTGATGGGTGGCCCCATCAGCCCGTCCTTTTCATGCTTCTGTGGTTAATAACAAAAAAAATACTACTTTGTCTCCTGTGGACATGGTGTACTAGGGAATGGTGGCTTGCTGCCATCCCTCAGGTGTAGTGACCTGTCCAACCACCCCACTCAGCGCCATGTCCTCCATCCTGGCTCTGCCATGCCCGCAGTCCTGCAGTATGCAGCATGCAGTAAGGGGTGACACCCCTTACCCAAGCATGGTGTTTTACTCAGTGCTTTACAACCCTCACAAGCCTCAATAACTTCCCAAATTTTGCTTCCTAAGCAAACTTCAGTCTCTACATTTCCCAGCCTTCCTCCTGCCTTCCCAACCCAAACCAAGGCTCTTCTGCCCACCCACATTCCTGCCAGATTAGGATGACCAGGGTAGGATGGGCTTCTCCCACTCGTGACCATGCCAGCCACGTGTGCAGGGGACTGCTCACATGCTCCGGACACTCTTGTCCTTGCAAACCAGTGCAAAATGTGCTATTCTTCAAAATGCCAAGTGTATTATTAATGTGTATTAATAATGTATTAATGTACAAGCCTCAGGGGTATTTATTACATCAGATTTAATCACCGCATCATTATTTTTTTGTTCACTTTTTCCTTCATCCAGTCTGTCTATCTATCTCCCCGTTTGTCTCCATTAGGGCACAAGTCACTGGCCCCACATGCTCTGTGTGTGCAGGATACTCATCCCCGTGTGGGGCATGGGGAGGCAGGGCCTCAGTTCAGCAGAGCCTGGGAAGTGGGGAGGCAGCTTCCCATGTCGGCCACGTGGGGGGAACATGAGGAAACCATTAATTGATGGGATGGCCTGTGCCATGTTTTCCTAAGGAAGAGCTGAAGATGGGGAATGGCTGGGGTCAGCGGGGCACCATCTGGAGAAACCTGTTGACTCCCTCCTGACGGGGTTTTCCCACCTCAGCAGCAATGGAGAAGCAAAAGACAAGAGTGGTCCCCACTGGTGCCCTGGGGATGGGGGGACCCTGCAGCATCCTGTGACCTGTATCTGCGCTTCCATTGGCACTAAGGCTTCATTGAAATGTTTCACCATGATGTTTGCCAGTGGCACAAAAAAAACCCATTGCCACCCAGGGATGCTGCTGCCCCAGCAGAGCCATGCTGGTCCCCCCGTGACTTGGGCTCAGCATCGCCGCGCGCCTTCTTCCAGGCTTTCATCGCTCAGCTGCCACCACAACCGCTTCCCCCGTTTCATCCTCTGCCCCCCATGTCCCCAGCCTGTGAGGCATAGAACCTGGGTGGGATGGCTTGTTCAGGGGGGTGCTCATCTCCATTGAGTCAATGACTCAATGACTCAAGGGCAGGATCAGGCCCTCACTGCCAAGCCGCCAGCTGGCACCCATTGAGGCAAGTCCTGTATTTACACAGCCACCATGAGACTCAAATAAACCTCCCATGTTTTCATACTGGACAAGATACACTACCCCGAAAGCTTGGAGAACGGGCCTCTCCGCTGTCAAAATAAACACCACCCGCCACTTCCCCCTCAGCACACCCACGCGATGGGAAATCATCAGCCTGCATGTGCTGGGAGGAACAGGGAAAGGTGGCACTTTCCAGAAATGTCTGGCTCCGGAGGAGTTTGCAGGAGGGACTGCCTGTCAGAAAGCCAGCAGCAGCCACTCTGGGCGCAGGCAGCCTCCAGCCGAACCCCGGGTTTGTCACATCTCTGGAGACCCCAGGGACCACAATTCTGCTCACAGCCCAAGGAGAGAGGGGATGGAGACAGAGCAGAGCAGACCCAGCTCAGCACGTCTAAGGGGTCTGGAGGCACCTGGTTCAGGTCTCTCCCCAGCACCAGCATCTCCACAGAGACCTCTGAAGCAGGATTGTAAGCAGCACAGGGTGCTGTGTCCTGCCTGCGCCCTGCTGGACAGATAACATCAAGAGAAATGTTCTCTAATGCTTGCAGCTCTGGGTCTGGGCGATGGGTCACTAACCCGACCTTGTGGCCCTTTGAGGCTTTTGGTATGTGATGACTATGAAGTGTCCCTTCCCAGTGCTGCTGGCTGCCCACGCTGTGATCCCTGTGGCCAGGGCGGGGGGTCGGTGCTGCTAGGGTCAGTGCCCTGGGAGTCTTTGGGACTCCCCACAGCGTGACAGTGAGGGTTTGCTGGTCTATCAGGAAGCCCAGCAGGCTCTGGTTCATGCTTTGAGCCAGAAGTCAAGGTGTCTTTGGTCTGCACATCCATACGGAACTTCATATTGTCAGTTTTCCAGCAAAGCCAGACAATGCCTGGAGGTGGGAGCCAGCGGGGTGGTGGAAGGGGCCGGTGGGGTGGTCGGACAGTGCCGTCCCCATCGCTTGCAAATCTCCTGCCCTGCCTGGGTCTGAGCTGCGCAGCAGCAGCCCCGTGGGTGCTGGTCCCCACCTCTATCCCCATCCCTCACTCCAGCACTCAGCTCCTCGCCTTCAAGAGTGACCCCCTTCCAGCAACCTGCCAGTCGCCTGGGGAAATTCCCGAGCTGGTTCATCACGCAAGATTAGCTCTCAGGGAGCGCCTGGTGAAATCGCAGAGCATTCGTCTGCTCTGGGCGCTTTCAGACTTTTCCCTGGCATCCAGTGGGATGGCCATAAATCTCCGCTACTGCCTCCGAGTTGAACATTTCCTCCGAGCCCCATTATTAATTTTCTGAAAGATCCCATAAACCCCCAGATGGAAAAATACGGAGATATTTGCACATGTGCCGTAAAACACATTGCCCATCTATTTCAGATGGATGTGGCAATATATAAAACATACTTAAGGCATGAGCCAGGTTTCACGGTATTTAAACAAGGCAGCATGATGTAATTGGAATTTACAGTATAGGAGCAGATTGAAGCTGGGACTTGGTTGTGTACCATATATCTTCAATCTCCTGAAGATTTGGCCTGCTTTATAATGCCAAATGCCTTTTGTACTTGTCACCTATATTTTAAGTGGATGAACAGCTCCTTTCGTGAAATAGAACGGTTGGAAAATATATATTTTTTCCATCTGAATTTTGCAGCCTCTCTGGAGAGAGGTCTACTCTGTCCCCCTTGCAAACAGCACATACTCCCAGGGATGCAGGTGTCTCCGAGCTTCGCTTCCCTCATCCTCCTGCCCAGCTGGGTCCTGTGTCTGGGCAGCAAGATATGCCACTGCCTCTCCTCTGCCATGGCCCTGAGCAGCATGTGGGGTGGGGTGGAGGTGAGGGCCTGCTGCCCACAGCCACTGTTCCCTGGGGCAGGAGAGGGTGGTGAGCCCCTGGTGCTGGTCCCTGGTGCTGGGAGCCACAGCCAATGCTCCAGGCACTGCTCACAGGAGGTGCTCCAGGCACTGCTCACAGGAGGTGCTCCAGGCAGAGAGCAGTCCCCCGAAGAGATGTCACTACCAGGTTCCCAAAAAAGATGCTCTGGCATCCAGATGTGCTCCCACCTCCCTGCAGACCCTTCAATCCAGCACTGGGGGGAGCAGGGGATGATGGGAGGGTGATAGGAGAGATGTGGATGCCCAGAGGCCACCAACATAAGGGCTTTGCCTATCACCAGTACAAGCACCTCTTTGCCATCCCTTCCCAGGACAGGGCAGGCAGACGGGTGCAGCAAAGCCAGGGATTTCCCAGTTCCTTCCAGCAAGGTCCTGATTTCTCATGTCCTCCCCATGCTGCTCCTCATTCTGCTCGCCAATGTAGGGGGTCTCCAGGGAGGTGGGCGATCCAGAGGGGTCTGTGGCCAAGACAGCCCCTGCCTGCTGCACCCCCTGCCTGCCTCACCCGCACCCTTCCCATGGCACCTGCCCAGCCCCTGAGGGACCTGCCATCACAGATTGGGGTCTGCATCTCAGCGTGGGAAGACAGTGTGGCCCCATGATTGGCACAGGGAGATGGTTATGTGCCCTGTCTGAAGCCTAGAAACCTTTCTCCCAGCTGAAGAGAAAGGCAAAAAAAAGGGAAAGACAAAAGATACGAAAGTGTAAAAATAAGCTGGTGGCTCCATCCCAGCCAGGCCATGAATTCCAGGATGGGAGGGGGGGGATGGGGGGGGCGTTCTGGGGTGTCTGTGGGCACTCAGAGTGGGGCTGCAGAGCCCACCTGCAAGCCCCGGGGTGGAGAAGAGGGGCCAGGGGCCAGAGGCCCCATGCCTGCCAGCTTTAACAGGGCTGCTAGACCTCATCTGGCCAAACTCACTAGCCCTCTCTCCATGCTCCTCTGAGCATCCAGGGGATTTGAATGAGGAATTTTTTAAAAATGAATAAATCAAGTCATTCCCTTTCAGCAGAAGGAAAAGCCCTCCAAAAACGTCAGTTAGAAAAAATCCAAGTGATTTGTTTGGAAAATTTTGAAGCGCAGGTCCTCTGGAGAGCCAGGATGGCCTCTTGGCCTTGCTCTCCAGAGCCAGGAACCAAGAGCCAAGACCCCAGCTCCAGGGCAGGAAGCCTAGAAACTCTCATAGCCACAGCTCGAGCTAGAGCCCAACAGAGCTGCAGGTCACCTGCAGCTGAGCCAGCACCCCATGAGCCCACCTGGAGCCAGGGCTGACCCTCCCCGGGGCTCTCTGGACACGGGGTCCAGCCCCCCGGGGGCTGGGCTGGATGCTGAGGAGGGGGCCAGTCAGCTGGCTCAGTTCAGACAAACTGCTTTTTCACAGGGTAAAATCAGTTTGATTGGGAGTTTTCTAACGAGCCCTGGCTCTTGACCATCAAGCATGGTGCTGGCCACAGCTGGATGAGACATGGGTGCTGGTGGATGCTACCTGCTAGTGCAGAAACTGGGTTATTTCCCCTTGGCAGCCCCTGCACATGCCATGCCAGTAGCAGACCCCGGGGTGCCATCCTGCAGGACCTTTTCCTGCTCCACAACTCCAGACTTAATTCCTGCTCATGAATGAGCTGAACTGCTTGCAGAACTGTGTTAGCAACCATCTCTTAGCTGGACAGTACTTGTGGTTTCTCTAGACCTCAAGAGACCTCTATAATTTTCTGAAGGGCTCTTACTGCCAGACAGAAGGTCTCTGGGGGTTTCTCATGAGGTCCAAGTGCGTACAGCACAGTGAAAACTCCTCAACAAGGTGTGTTGGGTGTGCACTTCCAGCCCTAATACCTCTTGGAGACCCAGCTATCAAATGATGTTGAGCATCAGCTCTTTGAAAGCCAGGAACCTCTCCATCATTGCCACAAGGGAGTCTAAATAGGCAGGCATCTGGAATCACTTCCCATGCTTGAGAGTTTGGCCTTCATCAGGACAAAGGATCAGCCTCACCTAATGCTGAATTTCTGGCATCCAGCTAACTCTCATGGGATGTGTCCTGCAGAGGTGTTGGCATGATCAGGATGGCACAACACACTGAGCACCGTATTGGAAGTGCTGGTGGAGGTGCTTGGCTCCTCAGCTGCTCTGGGACCAGGGACACGTATGTGATGTGGGTGAAACAATGTAGAGCTGCATTCTGTCATCCTCGCTGCCCTTTAATGGCATGTTTCTCTGAGAAGAGCTCTCACAGGCTTGCTGGTAGACATCCACAGGATGTCATCAGGTCGCTTCTCTAGGCTGACTGCAGTGGTCATCCAATATATTAGCTCATTAATTCTAAGGGGAAGGCAACAAAATGAGCTTTTCTTTCACTTTCCCCATGGCACTATTTATGAGGGTACCTTTACAGATGTAAGAAGAGAAGAAAGTTTAAGCCCTGTGGCTTTATCTAAGGAGTCTACCAAACCCCACAGGGAAGGGGTGAGATTGCCAGATGTTGGGAGCATTCACACCCAGGCAAACCAGCTCTAACAAATAGATGGAGCTGGAGGTGATGGCTGAGGAGGGGATAACATAGATAATGGGAGACAGACACCAAGCTAGTGATTCTCTGCCTGAAGAGATTGCAGATGGAGCAGTTCAGGCCTAGCAGAGACACGCGAGGCCTTTGTCTACGTGGCACACAGTGGGCACTGACACTGCAGGGCTGACTGGCACAAACCAGATCTTCAGCAGGAGTCAAGAAACATGACCAACAAACCACATTTCTGTATCTCTTGTTCTTCCTTTCACTTTCTCACCACCTCCTCCATCTTTCTCTTATTCACCTCTCTCGCCTTTGACCTCTCCCCTCCTTCCGCCAAACTTTCTCTTTTCCCAAGTTTCTTGCCTTTTGGCTGCTTGTTTTCCCTTTCCCGTCAGGGATGATAAATCACCTCTTCAGATGAGCGTCATCAGCATAACAGACTCATCCTTCTTTTGACCTCCTCGGCTCTGAGCCACTTCCAGGAGGTAAGAACTGGACCCAATTACGCTGAAGAGGAGATCACCGGTGGACCCAGGGAAACAGGAACTGGTCCGTTGCCCCTTTTAAATCCAGTCACAAGTCCTGTGCTCACCAGTCCTGCATGTTCACTGGAGACCGCACATCCCTCCCGCCATCCTGCTGTGCATCCAGCTGGGGCACCTCATGCTAAAGACATGGCCATGGACACGTGCTCCTTTCTTTCTCTTGATCTCCCATACCTTGCCCCCCCTTTTCCTCCCCCAACACACATCTGCTCACACAGTTCCAGAGAATTCGTTTCATCTTGCCATTGAGCCGTTTATTTCTTTCCAGAGAGTTAAAAGCCTGTCTCCCTTGATTTAGTGAGTCAAGAGTGGCTGGGAGGGAGGGGAGAGAAGAAAAGAATGAAAGAAAGAAAGAAAATAATGAAAAAAAGGACTTGGGAACATCTGGAGTTGCTCTTAAGCAAGACGCAATATTCTCAGCCAGATGTTGAGTGACTGGCTTCTACTTGGGAAATGTCAATGTGTCAGACGTCGAAATCCCACCCAACACCACCTTGCTTTCCCTTCTTTGCTGTCTCCTTGCCCTGCTTTGGTTGTGCTGCCCACAGCATCTCCTTCAGGCGGCACCAAGAGGAAGGGGCAGTTTGTCCGGGACCTTGCTGGATGTCACTAGGAAACATCAATGGGCTGAGCTTGAAAACAGCTGGTTCACCAAGCAGAGGGATATGGAGAGGCTGGGTGAGCTCATGGCAGTGCTGGCTGTGACAGATGAGGCAACGCCAGGCAACTGAGGAGGCATCTGCAAGTGGTTTCAAAGAGCCGGGAATAGGGCTGCAGCAGGACAATCTGGTTGGTGACGATATCTGAGATCTCTGGCAGCAACACTTTTCCAGCAAGGCAAAGCAAAGACCTTTCTCAATCCCTGGGTGAACTCAGCTGAGCAACCAGCTGCCAGCAAGACAGGAAGGGCTCAGGGACACTGGCAGGCCTGGGGCCACTTCCCCAAAGAAAGGAGCTCTCGGAAATACCACTCATACTGAATCATCATTGTCCGTGCAAATGGTCTATGAGGATTTATAGCAGCTCCAGAGCATCTCCAGGTGAGCAGGGAAAGCACATTTGTGAAAGCCAGCGTAGCTGAGGGGGTGACAACCATCCTGAGCTGGACATGCTCCACGTAGCGCGACCCCCTGCTGCAGCACTGGAGGTTTCATCCCTCATGGGCTTGACGTGACACATCAGTCAGCTGCCCAGGACGGCACTATGGAGCCCTCTGCTCTTGGGGGGTGCCCCTCTGCAGTGCCCTGGATGCAGTCCATCACCCCCTGCCCCATAGTGCCCATCCATCATTGAGCCAGCACATCCAGCAGAGCCACACAGGGTTGCTCAGGAGAGAAACATTCCTTCTTCCCACCGTAGTTTATAAATTATGAGCTATAACATGAAAAAGCAGAATTGGGAGTTAATAAAGGAAAATTCCAACAGGCTGCTCGGGAGGAGGACTGGCACCACTGCCAGATGGCACCTGCCCCACCGGGCCAACTCCTTCACCATGCTGGATGCCTTGCAGAGGCTGAGGTCCATCCATTTGAGCCTGACCACCTCTTCTACACATCTAGCCTCAGCTCCCAGTGTGGTTACTCCAGGGAGAAGACATGGCTTCCTCTAACCTGCTGCTCTTCAGCTTCCTACAACCAAAGGTGTGTATTTGGCTGATCCAGGAGAGAGACAATGGCCAGAACCATCCACCTGGCTTCATTCACACCATCCTGAGGATCAATAAGGAAAAGGACCAGTACTACTGCCAGTCAAATCCAAGCACTGTCTAGGGCCTTGTAGGTGGCTTTCATTTCCCAGATCTCATTATGGTGGGTGCCAGAAACCAGGGTTTATGGCCAACCGTATGTTTTTTTCGGGAATTGGAATTTATCCTCATGCCTCAGCAGTGTCCAAGTATCAGGACAAGCTCCTCAAGGCTCACCCAGTGCCTCCCACCCTCTGGGTACACAAAGTACCACTAATGTCTTTCCACCTCACTGAGCTGGACCAGGTTAAGCAGAGACCTCCCTCCCCAGCAATGGTGGGATATGAAGGGTGGAGAAGTAAAGGACAGCAGAGCCATCCCTTTCATCACCAAACCTGCATGCATGTGGTTACCTCAGCAGGCATTGTGTGGTGTCACAGGGCTGCGACGGCCCACAAGAGGCTTCAAGTCAAACCAGCAGAGCCCATGTTTAGGCCAACCCTCCTGCTCAGAGAGGGGTCCCTTTGGGCGCTGCTCTCCCCTCCACTCTGCTAGCTGAAGGGTTGCAAAACCCACACACCCTTTGGTTGTTGCCTGAAGAAGCTGAGGAACAACAGCCAGAAAGAGCATCTTCTGTCTCTTCAGAGCAGGGACAGAGATCATCTTAGCCAGTGTGTGGAGGAAAGACACAGGACCAAGGCATGTGTCTGGGGTTGCCCGCAGCCTTCCCTGCACTTCTGTCCTTTTCCTGGACCAAAAAAAATAATATCTGAAAGGCACCTGCCAAGAGCACAAGAGCAACCCAACCTTTCCATCTCCCCATGGTCCAATAGCCTCCTCTCCCCCAGCGCAGGCAGCGCTGCAGAAGACCACAGGGTCCTCCCCTCTCTGCCGATCCCAGCCCTGTGTGTCCCAGGACTGAGGACATGAAGAGGTGTCAGCTCTGCTTGATCGCCACCGTGACCTGGTGCATTGGCAGGGAAAGCCTGGGGGACAAGGGACTACCACTGCTCAGGGCATGACCTTCTCTGGCTACCCAGAGCCTTCATCCCCATGTGGCATCATAGCTCTGTGCTCTCTCCTGCTATGAGGGGGGACTTCTACAGCACCTAATCCAGGGGAGGGCTACCAGGATACAATCCCTACAGAGACAGAAGCATCTCTTAGCACCAAATCAAGCTCTGGTCCCCTTTCCAGAGGAGCATCCTTCCCCACGCTGGTTGGGGAAGCCTTCACAGAGGTGGGATTAGTAGGGCCCAATCCCACATTGTGTGGGGTCCCTCTCCCTCAGAGCAAGCTGCTCTCCAGAGATGGATGTGGGGTGGAGTGGGATGAGAGTGCCAAGCGTGGGCACTGGACTAGTTGGATGCTCCATCAGACCCCCATGGGGCGTCTGCACCCCAAGGTAGTGGGGCAGGATACCCAGGGGGGTGGGGGGCCAGAGCATGTGGTGAGGCTCAGGTGGCCACGGCGGGGGCGTGGGGCCAGGGGCGTCTGCAGTAATGACAACCAGGTGAGCGGGTGGCGATAAGCCCCCAGGAATGCGGCAGCTGCCGGCCCGCGGCTTGCTCAGACCTTGGATGGGCCAATTAAGTAAATAGAAAATTTGGAGCACAGGATCAAAGCTGGAGTGCGCGGGCTTTATTTATTTGGGAAAGGTCAGATTATATTGGCAGATGTGTTAAAGGAGAGAGAAGAAAAAAACCTTTCAAAAACATTGGCCTTGATTTGAGGTTTCCTGACGGGCGGGCCGGGGTTTTTTTCTTTCTTTTCGGACCACGGGTGGGTAGGAGTGCTGGCAGCGCTGGGGGGGGCGGCAGGGAGGGGCATGACCAGCAGCCTTGCCCATACCGGGCTCACCGCCCCTACCCACCCACCTCCAGGCCCCCTCTGCCAAGAGCACTGGCCCCAGAAACGGGGGTCCCTCTGGCTCAGAGCCCATGCCCCATCACATCAGTCTGGCCACAGTCCTCTGCAGCTGGTCCTGCACTGTGGTCTCCAGCCGGCCGGGGAGATGGTCTCCAAGGCAGACCTGATGGACTCTCCCCACCACTTCCCTTCCTGCTCCCTCCCCATCAGTGCTGGGTTCAGCATCGCCATTCCCCCAATGCTACCCTGGCTGTCCACAGCCATCCTGGGTCAGCATCCCACCCCTGCTCTGCTGCCCTTTTGCTTTTCCCAGCTTGTAGAGAGGGAAAGCCCACCTGAGTGGTGTCCCCGAGCAGGGGCAGGAGAGTGCTCAGCAGTATCCCACTCTGCCCATCTCGCAGGCTCATTCTTCTTGGTAGCAGGGGAACCCTAGGACTGGCTCTCATCAATGAGCCTGGGGACATCCCCAGTGCCATCGCCACTGCCAGCAGTGTTCCCAAGTTGATGCCTACCCTGGGGCTGGACAGATCCCCCAACTCCCACTCTAGATCAATCGCCGCCTCCCCACGGGTCCTCAGCTACCCCTCCAACAATCAAAGGGGACAGACATCACTTTCTTTAGCACCCCAAAACCATGTGAGGGTCATTCAACATCCCACATCCCCAGGCTTTGCTATATTTTCCAGCTGGGGAAAGTGATGGCTGGGAGGGGGGGGGGGGCTGGGGGGGGGGGGGGGGGGGGGGGCATAGGGAAAAGGGGGGCCACAGCAGGGCGGCAGCATCCAGCACCAAGGTGGGATGGTGGCTGGAGGGACCTGCGATGGAGGAGAGGAATGTGTTCGCCCAGGCAGGAAATGGTTGGGCTCGGCGAGCGCAGGACCCGCCTGCTAAGAAAACAAGCAGAGGCCGAAAGGCAGCGGGGGCACAGCGCCCAGCGGGGGGCAGGGAGGAAGGGGATCCGGGGGCAGGAATGCCAGCTATGTCCCCACTCCAGGCAGGTGTGCCAGACTCACTGCTGGTCCTGCTGCTGGCCCGAGCCAAAGCTGCCACTCAGCCACGGGAGCCCCATTTCCTCCCTACGGGCAGGCGTGGAGCGGAGCAGCAGCTCGAAAGGGGCAGGCAGGTCCTCTTCTAGCTCTGCCTCAGCCTTCCCAGCCTGGGGGTGCCGAGGCAGGCATGAGCTGTCAGCGGGGCTAAGAGCTGTGCACAGCCCTGGACCACTCACTCAGAGCCATGACCAACGGAGTTTCTGGTCTCCCATGTCCATGGTTATGAAGAAAGCAACCCCTGCATCATCGCCAGCCATTCTTCCAGGTCTTCTCCAGCTGCACTCAGGTGCCATAGGGGTGATGAGGTGCAGAGCAGGGATGGGAGTGGGTCAGACCAGGACCAGGGAGCAGCCAGGGATGGTCCTGATGGAAAGGGCTGGTGTGCAGGGCTATGGTCATGGTGGTGGCCAGAGGCAAGGCATCTCTCATGTTGGCAGCTACCCACTGCATGGTCCCCCACAGGACTGCCACCATGTCACCTTGTCTGCACCAAGGAATGCCCAGTGCAGTCCTAGGATGGGTTTGCAGCCACAGGGACGTTTCTTGGTCCTTTCTGTTCCCTTTATGAGGCAGCACGGCACGAAATGCCGCCTGGATCATGGTGCTGTTTGGAAACTCCTCTGGCATGTAATACAATATCTGGCAGGGGCGTCTACGACTTTATCTGCAACAGATCAGGTTGGAGCAAAACCTTCTGAGACAGCATCTGGAAGTGGTTTAACCTTCGCCAAGTTTTGCATGAAATACCAATTTTCCACCCCTTTCATTTAGTTTATTGAAATTAGGAGGGGAAACTCCCCCTCCTCCCTTCTACCACCACCCCCCCTGTCCCCAGGTTCTCCTCTGGGGCAGCTCAGCTTCTCACAGCTCTTCTGGAAAAGCTGAAGACGTCATGGAGCTGCATCTCAGGCCCAAGAGCACCCTCCCCCGTGCTGTTACAGGCAGTAGGGCTGTGCCTGCTCGGTTCCATCAGAGGTTCCTGGGATGAAGACAGTGGAGACAGCTTGTACAGCAGGAGCAGGATGGTCGTGAGAAAGCCTATGGTGGCCACCAGTGAGCAGCAGAGCAAGGATAGGTGCAGCACCCTGGGGTTGTGACCTGGGGAAAGTCCCACGTGCTGAGTAGCGATACAACTCATTACACAGGACCCAAGCAGGGGCTGTGCAGAGCAGCCGGCGGCATCACAAGCTGGATGTCCCAAGCTGCTACCAATGCTGAGGTTTCAGAGGACAGATGTTTTAACCAAACCTGGTATTTTCACCGCAATCTCCATCACGCCGAGCTGCCAAGCAGGGAGACGTGAGTGTACATCAGAAAACCTGGCCAAATTCTGTACTCAGCTTTGAACTGCTCAAGTAGCTGTCAGGCTCCGCACCTTTCCCTGAAATTTTCCTATACCTGAGGCAAAGGGACAGTAAGGGACAGCTCTAGAAAGGGCAGTACTGGCAAAGCCAGTGACTCTGCTTGCCAGGATCCACCAGCTGGGTCCCAGACAGTGCCAGGGGCCAGCTCACACATATGCCATGTTTGTAGGATCAGAGCAGGTGTCTTTAGGATGGACCTGGCACTCCAACTTTCAAGACAAATTTGCATGTGTTTGCCCATGCAAGGCTAGGACTCATGATGGGACCATGTTGTTCCTGGCACAGGACAGCTGCAGTATGTTGTCCCACAGGAGAGGTGGCAGGGGACAGGAAACTGAGTCTCCTCTTGCCATGGGGACAGGGGCATGCCAATACCACTGGCTGGGGGAGATGTGCTGGAGAGCTGTGAGCTGCAGTGTCTCAGCAAGAAACTTGGGTATTAAAATAACTTCCATCTTCCACGTTGGAAACACGTGGATCTTGCCCGGTGGGAGGCAGTGCGGGCAGATGCCCAGCTCCCTGCAGCTACCACCAGCAGCCCTCCATCATACCATGGGGACAGTGCTTGCAAGCTCTTCCCTGGACATCTGAGGAGCACCAACCCAAGCAGTGTTAGAAAAACTGGGAATCCTCCTCAGTGTGATGCCTCGTTGGCCTCGGGGACCTGGGAGCAGCCTGCCAGCTCTGTGAACCAGACCAGGGTGCAGGGTTCAATCCTGCAGAGGTCCTGGTCCACCAAAGCTGCGTCTCTGTGCTGGCCCCTCCTCGCTGCACAGCTCCATCCCCAGCCATGCTGCAGCTCCCTGCTGGGCTGCGGTGTGCCCAGGACCATATGTCCCTGTGATGCCACCACGGCGCTGGTGCCAGGGCTGAGTATCGCTTCCCACCACTCGCTCCTGCAAAAGGGGGATGGAGGGAGAGGGGCCCCCATGTGTACATCTTCAGGGTACAGCAGGGACTGGGGGGGGAAACACACCTTTAGCTCCCCCATGGACAGGGTTGTGCTTCCACCCTGACCAGGGACCTGCTGCAGCAGAGATGGAGTCCTCTCCTGCCCCAAGGTGGGGGCTTCCTCTCCCTCACAGCCCCCCAGCCTCTGCTCCTCTGCGCTCCCATCCTGTCTTCCCACCATGAGGGGCTGGAAGGGCATTTGTTTTGTGCTGGCGTGGATCCACACGGAGCCCGGCTGCCAGGCAGGGAGGGGATGGGATGCTAAGCCAAGAAAAGCATGTGAAGTTCAAGGTATTGCTGTCCTCATCCCTGTCCTCCTCCCACCCCCACTGAGGACTGTGCCTTTCCCATATGCTGGCAGTGCCAGGCTGGCCAGGAGCAGAGCCAGAGCGGAGCAGCGGATGTACCCAGCTGCAGCATCCTTGGGATTCAGGGGCTGTGCCAAGGCCCCTCTGCTCTGGGGAGAAAGGGGGTGCTGCTGGGAGCCCCAGGAGGCTTCCCAAATCCAGGCGCTCCCTAACACAAGCTGCTGCCTCAGCATCCACCCCATGTCCCTATCACCCAGCCTAGGCCTTGCCCTGTGGGCACAGGTTGGGGCTGGTCCACAGTGCAGGATATGACCCATGGGAGTGAGACCCCCCCAGATATTCATCCTGGACACTGTGCTGGGTGTTGTGACTGGCAGAACACATCTGCCATGGCCATAGGCATCAGCGGGACAGCACCCAGCCCCATGGCCGACATCCTTGTGGGATGCAGGGCAGAAGAACCATTAGGAACCTCCTGGAAAACCCAAATTCCATTTTGGGGTAGGGGAGGGGAGGTTTGTAAGAGGACCCAAAACCCCACCCAGCTGAATTTCGGCTGTCACTCCTATTGTCCACCTGAATCCTCCTTCTGCCACCTCCTCAGGGCTCCTCGGGGGTCCCAGCCTGTGCTCCACACCTGGAGAAACTGAGGTTCAGCAGGTGGGATCACACCCCAGCCTGGCTTCAGAGAAGTGCCACCAGCATCCCCCTGGGATCTGGGGATCCCCTATCTTCATGGGCAGATGTCCATTTCATCTCAGTGGCATGCCAGTGGGGAGCTGCGATGGTCCCCTCTGGGGTCTCTTCCACGTGTTTGGTGATGGCTCCATCCCTTTCCCCAGTGCTGGAGCCGGCCAGCATGGCTCCCCCAGCCCTGCTCCCCCATCCCCAGGCTCCAGGCTCCTGCAAACCCCCAGGGTCTCCCATTGCCCACAGCCTCCTCCCTGCACAGAATCGCACCTATTTAATTAAAGGTGTGAAATGATCTCATTAAATCAGTGCTGGGCTCTTTGTCCAGACTGCTCCTACAGCTTATGAATGGCTCGTTTCCACTATGTTTCATCTATTATTTTTTTTTCCTTTCCTTTCTTTTTTTGGCTTGGTTTCCAAAGCAAATGAGGTTTCTGCAGCCATGGTATGTGCGGGTATGTCTGTCTGTCCAGCTCTGTAACTTTCAAAGCCACCAGCCAATTTCAGAGTCAATGGAGAGAGGAGAGTTCAGAGATGTGCAATCCCTACAAATCTTGTGGGAAGGGTGGGAGATGCCCCATTTTCACTGGACGCCAGATGGGAAAACAGCTTACTCCCACAGTCCCAAGAATAATTTGCTCTTTCCTAGTGGAAATTTTGCCTGCGTTGATGCTGCTGAGGTTCATTCACTGCAGGAGACGTTTCCCAATTTTAAAACACTCTTCCCTTTTAATAACAATAACTGAGGAAGAGGAAAGAAAGAGCAAGAGTAGAGCCATGCAAAACTTGGCCAGGGCACTGCCGAGGAGGTGCATACAGCTCACGCCAGCCTACCCAGCTAGGATGCATCCCTATGGATTAATATGAAACACCGCTGATAAATCAACCCTTTTGGTGCTTTCTATCCTGTGTCTCTCCCTTGGGGCCTGGCAGACAGAGGGATGCCATTGCACGGGGATGAAGATGACCTTACCACAGCCTCTCCCCTGCACCCATCAGGCAGGGGCTACCTGGCACAATGGGCTGGAGGTAGAGGTGCCATGGGGTCCCAGAGGTGCTGGCCTGTCCCAGTCCTTGTTCTTCTGCCACTGCCCTCCATCATGGTCCCTTCACCCCCTCCCTGCTCCTGCTCCCAGCTCAGTCCCTCGCTTCCCCCATTCTTGGCTGGGTGTTTGCCGGCGCAGGTGCACACTGGTCCCCCCCTACCGCTGCCCTTTTTTTAATTAGCTGATAAAGAAAGCGTCCTTTTGAAGCAGGTAGGGGATTCCTCACATCCCTGGCATTGCTGGGCTGCCTGGCTGTAACCCTATTCCAGTTAAAAGCTTTCTGCACCCGTCCACAGCCCGACTCGCCCCACACCTGCAGGCAAGTCCTCACAGGCTGCCCACACGGCCACTTGTGCAATTACCCGACGTGATGATTAATTGAGAGAGTGCAGGAAGGACAGGGACTTCGCCTTGTCAGCAGCGACTGCCTTCACCCCTGATGTGGGGCAGCTGGGTCCCCCCCACCCTGGGCAGCCCCGCACCCAGTGCTGCCTCCACAGCAATCCCCAAAGCCGGGGCTGCAGGTGGCTCTTGGGAGACCTGGGTCTCAGCATGAGTGTCCCCTCCCTGGCATTCCTATACCCATCATCTCAGAAACTAGGTGCTGTGGGGCATAAAGCTATTTTCTGCAAAGCCCAAAGATGGTCTCTCCGCTCCTTCCAGCCCTCAGGCAAAGGGTTGGTGATCTGGGGAGAGAAAACCAGGAGATGGGCCTTGGAGTCCTCTTGTGAGCACAGTCTCTGTTCCATCACAGAATCACAGAATGACATAGGGTTGGAAGGGACCTCTGGAGATCATCCAGTCCAACCCCCTGTCAGAGCATGTCCACCCAGAGCAGGTCCCACAGGAACATGTCCAGGCGGGGTTTGAATGTCTCCAGAGAAGGAGACTCCACCACCTCCCTGGGCAGCCTGTTCCAGGGCTCTGCCACCCTCACAGTGAAGAAGTTCCTCCTCATGTTTAAGTGGAACTTCTTACATTCAAGTTTGTGCCTGTTCCCTCTTGTCCTGTCCCCGGGCACCACTGAGAAAAGAACCGGCCCCATCCTCCTGACACCCACCCTTGAAGTATTTATAGGCGTTGATTAAATTCCCCCTCAGTCTTCTCTTCTCCACACTAAAAAGACCCAGGACCCCCAGCCTTTCCTCATCAGAGAGATGTTCTAGTCCCCTCATCATCTTGGTAGCCCTCTGCTGTACCCTCTCCAGCAGTTCCCTGTCCTTCGTGAACTGGGGAGCCCAGAACTACTTCATGGCCTCCAGCAGCCTGGAAGTGCTCAGTCAGAAAGAAGACGAGGCTGCAAAGCCCAAAGCATGTCTTCCTGCAGCCTGACATGTCTTCCCCAATGCACACCCCCCTGATGCTTGTCCCCCCTGCATCCCAGCACATCCGCAGCCCCACGGCGAGCTGGCGTGCCGAGGCAGCCTGTCGGCACAGCACGGCTCCCAGCCCCATGTGCTGCCCGTTATATTGCAGAACCAGTAAAAATTATTTCAGCGTGTGCCTGTGTGGTCTGCAGCAATACTCCATCCCGAGATAACCTAAGCAGAGGAAGCCCCAGGCTGAGCTTTAAATCTTCCTGTTCTTTGCCAGCATCCCCCAAGTGTCTGACCCCTCATCCCATGGCCAACATCTCTCCGTCCCAGAGAGATGGCTTGGGGTGTCCAGCAGCCAGCCCTGGCGGGGTGAGCCCTGCACCCCATGGCAGTGACGGCATTCAGATCCCACTTTAAATCAATTGCTGCGCCCTGGCAGCTCTATTTCCACGGTCCCATGTTATTCTTTCACTCAATCATGGGGAGAATGACTCTGTTTTCCTTCAGCAGTTTTGGTTCTTTTTCCACTTTTCTTTCTTTCTTTCTTCCTTTCTTTCTCAGGGCAAAGGATGGGGTCAGAGCGAATATTCATTTCCACGGTTCCAGCTCATTGAGAACAATAAGGGCAGTAAACAGAGGGCAGCATTGCTCAGGAATGCAAAGCATTTGCCTGTGGTTTAAAATTACTAATTTTTTTACAAGCAAGAATATATATATTTTTAAAGACCTTTAAGGACAGGCCAAATTCTGCTCCCCCACATTGTTCCCCACCCCTCAGAATCCCCCAAATCTCCCCCCTCATTGGGATTGTTGCAGACTGGCACTAAGCATGAGAGATGACGGAGAGCTCAGCAAGTTGGGGTCCTGGGGGAGCCCAGCCATGGAGCTAGAGCAGGGACAGGACACCTGAAGTCAGACACTGGTGAAGCTGCAGAAGCCGGACCCGGAGCCTGAAGGTTTCAGGAATGGACACCAAAAAAAGTGCTGCCTCTCACTGCAGAAAAGAAAATGAAATGGGGCTGGGGGTGTGACAGCACAGGGTGGCACTGGGGAGGGGATGCTGCTGTGGGCATTGCTGGCAGAGGTCCAGGCTGTGGGGCAGGGGCATCTGCCAGGACACACATGTACTTCCTGGGGTGCTGCAGGGCAAGGCCAGGCTGCCCCTGCACAGGGGTCAAACACTGCTCTTGGGGCTGCTGCTGCCCATCAGAAGTCAGGGCAGGGGACTGTGGAGCCAAGGGCTGCAGTGAGGGAGCGACGACGCCCATAGGACACCCCCAGGACACTCTACCTGGCACCCCGGCCCTTCCCAGTCCATCTTGGATGATTCCCACCTCCAGGAGCAGAGCAGGCACTCAGAGGGGCTGTGCCCCACCACTGTCATGCCACTGCCCATCAGACACTGGTACCATCCCATCCCTGCAACCCCGCCAGCTCAGAGCATCCCCTCCACCCTCACTGCAATGCAAGCCCTATTGCTGCTTCTCCTGCAACAAGAGCTGCTCTGAGAAGACTGAAGGGATGCAGAAAGGCAAGGATGTCTTCACTTTCCAATCCAAATGTCCCCAGCTTTAAACCTGCTCAGCTTCCCAGTGCCACAGCCAGCACCTGGCACAGGAGGCAGAGCCCCGGAACTTGGCCTGGGGGCACTCAGTGATGTGAAAGCTCCCGCCCAGCTGCACTGATCCCCACATCTTCATCAATTCCTCCCTCTCGGAGGAGGCAGGAGGACCAGGAGAGTCAGCTGAGGACGTTCGGGCTCACAGCTTCACTTCCGAATGAAAGAGAGGAGGGAAGCATTGTTTCACTGAGAGCAATTGGTTTCACAGCCCTGCCCCAATAGACATTCACGCATCCTGTCCCAGGGCTGATTAGCTCCAGATCCGCACACGCTGGCTGGGTGGGGATGGCTGCCTCCCACTCCCAACTCCCGCAGCCCCCCCAGCCCCGGGGCTGCCCCCTGCTGACCTTCCACCCCGCTTCCCTGAAGACATCCAGGCTGCGCTCACAGGGAGCAGCTGCTGTTCCCTCCATCTGGATCCTCTTTGCAGAGCCAGTGCCCAAACTTTGTGCTGCTCACCCAGAGGCGGAATGGAAACATTTGGGCCCTTTCTCCTTGCTTGCTTCTTCCTCTTCGCAGCCGTGACACCCTCCCCATGCCTTCTGCGGTGACACAGGTACTGTCCACAGAATTGGGGCTTACCCCAAGACCCTCTGCCTTGCGGGACATCAGGCAAAGCCCATCACAGACCCCAAGCTGGACCCTGCAGAAGGACCAGTCCTGAGGGTTGTATTTGTAGACTAGACAAGCCCATGTCCGGTGCTGTTTGCTTCCATGGTCCTTTTATGACAGTCGAACATCTTGAAGAGCCACAAACCATGACAGAATATAGCAAAAAAAACCCCATAAATCAAATAAAAAGGCATAGACATAAAGCTGGGAAGACATTTGCCTTTTATTGTCTCTTTGGACAGGCTTAGCATTTAAAAGCTTTTATCTCCTTTTTATTGCTTTTTGGGTGGGCTCCAAGCCAATAGGTACCTTGTGTCCTTGCTCTGAGATAAATTACATCATGAAGACAGGAGGCTGGGGAGCTGATCGCGAGGAGGATGCAGCCAGTGTATCCATACCCGCTGCCCCCAGAGGTGGGGGGACTCACCTCTGCCAGGGCTGCCCTCCTGGTGACTGGAGGGCACATTTCCTGCTGTGAAGCCCTCCCCCTGCTGCTGCCCAGCAGGTGGGAGGAACCATCCCTATGTACATCTTAGGTGCTGCTTTGCAACAAGGCAAAGGGACCACAACCCCTCTGGTTTTTGGTCTGGACCAGAGCCATGCCTACACTAAAAGCCTGGATCCCAGCTCTCAGATGACGGAGAGGAGTCCCAAAAACTCAAGGGCTTGTGCAAACTACTGGGGAAGTCCCATCCTCCTTCTTAACAGATCCTTAGTGCATCCTCCCAGCTCCCAGGTGCCAGCACAGTCCCCAGGAGCTGCCCTCCCCCAGGCGGCACCTGGCTGTAGCCAGCCAGAAGCTCACAGCTGGAGACCATGGGAGCCCCAGACATCCCGGGACCCCAACCCATGGGGGTGTTCAGGAGGTGGGGATGCTGTCATGCAGATGTGGCTGGAGAGGAGGATGGGGTTTTTTTGCAGGGGCAGATCACCTCCACAGGGTGGGTGAGAGGCAGGAGCTCGAAGAGAGCTCACAGCAGAGGCGAGGACGGGGAGGGGGCACAAACTCCCCGACCCCGCAGGCAGAGCCCTCGGCAGAGTGACTGACCCGGCTGTGGTGACCCGCAGTTTCAGGACAGGCTGTTCGTGCCACAAAGCTGGATTTGCTTAATAACAGGCATTGAATTGAATGTGCTTTTTGTGCAGTTCCCTGCTGACACCAGACATCAGCTGCGTGATGAAAGACCTCTGCTCCCCCCAGCCCTGCAGACCTTCCTCTGGAACAGTTCCCGTCCCCCCCCCCAGAAGCTCCTCAGGGGACTCAGGACACAGGCAGAGCAAAGGTGGGTTTGTGGACCCCCATCTCATCAATCCCTGCAAGAGTTCTCCCAAAAATGGGGTCATGATCCCCAGAGGGTCATGGCACTGTGGCTGGGGGTCACAAGTGGGCTGCGTGGCAGGGGGGTCAATGTGCCAGGAGTGGGGACATGGGCACCTGGTGAATTCTGTCCCAGAAGCTTCCTGCTCCTGCGTCCGCTGGGGCAGGACTAGGTCAGGGATCTGCAGATGGCTGCTCCCTGAAGAGCCACCTGCACCTGCATCCTGCCACCCTCTGCTCCCCCAGCACTACAGCACCCAAGATCTCTCCCATCCTAGCTGAGAGCCCTGGGGATGGGCTGTCTGGGGAACAAGGCTCCTTCTCCGGTAGGACTCCAAATCTGGGTGCCAGGGCACACCAAGGGGCCAACCATCCCCCAGAGACACAGGGGACAAAAGCCTGTGGCAAGTATCTCTGGCCCTGTCTTGCTCAGCCTCCTGGCCTGATCCCAGAAATAACTGTGTGCCCTGGTTTCCCCCTGTGGGGCTGCAACCTCTGCTAAAACCCAGAGGCTGCTGGGGCTGCAAGACACTCACTGAGTTGCCCAAGCAGGTGTTTTTCTTCACAACGTTTGTCTTGTGCTTGTAGTAAGAGGGATGGAGGGGTGCAGGCATGGCTGCAGGTAGCAGGTCAGGACAGGGGTTCCCAGCAGAGCTCTGCTCCTGGTCCCCCCAGGTCCCCCCAAAGCAAGGACCTTGCTCTGTCAAAGTAGAGCGGAAGAGAGATTCAAATTAAGCTCCTTCTGGACAGACATCAGGGACAGCCACAGGCCCTGGGGAAGATGCCTCAGGAGGAAGTTCCACAGAGAGGAAGAGAGAGGAAGGAACATGGCATGCTAAGAGTTAAAGGTGTCCTTCCCACCCAGCAAACGCTGTGTGCCAATCCTCCCAACCATGTGTTTGAAATCCTTTCTGCTATCTCCTGAAAATATTTACAGTACACGCAGATAAATTAGCTGTAGCGCTTATTACGTCTCCCTGGAAATATATACAGCAGTTAAAGATGTTTAAAAAAAATAGCCAAAAGCCGTCTCTTTACTATATCTGGAAGATATTTCGGTGCAGGGAATTTACAGGGCTGGGTGGCAGGGAAATCGCATTTATTTTCACTCGAGTAGAGAAAGTTAAAGGACCCTTCACTTGAGTTTATTTTCATCTCTACTTGTGAGATGAGGAGCCAAGGTTGGCTTGGAGCGAGAGGGAGTGCTGGGACGGGGGCACAGGGCAGGCTGGGGTAGAGTGGGATGGAGACCAGGAGCTTGGTGGCACCGTGAGCTCCCAGACACACATGGGCAAGGACCAGCAGTGTGGATGCAGGCTCCTCACACCGCTGCTGCAGGGCATGCTGCCTGGGGGACCTCTGGCTATGCCTCCGGGAAAAAGTGATGATGTCGGAGGTTGGGGACACCATCAATAGGTATCCATGGAGGTTCAGAGGATGGTACACCTTTGGTTGTCTGGGCAGCCTGGTCCAGGGTGGAGAGAGTGCTGTCCTACGAGGGGGCTCTCAGTTGATCCCACTCCTCACAGATGTTCTCTAACAAAAGATGTGACAAGTCCTTCTCCCACACCAAGCACAGATTTCTGAGGGCACTGAAAGAATCCAGAGCCCATATGGTGGTATGCAATGCCCTCCACGCAGCATCTCCGCAGCCAAAGCATGTTGCTCGTATTCCCAGTGCTGGCCCAAGTCAAGAAGTTCTGCCAGGACACGGTGATAGGATGATGTCACACCTGATGGCTGCTTTGTCGGTTCTTATCCACCAAAGAACTGCAAAAGCTGTTCTCCATGCACAACTTTCTTAATAGCTTCCAGGTGAAAATCAAGATGACATTTAAACCCTCAGCAGAGGCATCAGCTGTCACAGACTCTTCCCATCTCCAGCCTTCAAGGCTGACCCTCCTCAAATGTCCTTTCCAGAAGTCACCAGATCTTCATGCTGGGGCCTGTGAAAGAGCCATGGTGGAACACCTCTGCTTCTCAGCTCCTGCAGCTGATGTTGTGGTGTCCAGTGAAAGATCATTGACTGAATCGTTCTCTTCCTGTCTTTTCTGGCTTCTCTCTCGCCTGAGGTTTCTTATGGTGAAGGCACCTGCCAGCTTGAAGTCAACGATGAAGATCCTCAAATGCACTCATTAACTCATGGTCACCGACCCAACATTAGATGACAAAGTCTTCTAGGCCACTGACATCGATCTGGAATTGAGCTGCTGGCCTTGACGTAAAAGGCTTTGGGAAGCCATTTGCTAATTCCCCTGAGTCACCCGCTCCCTCTGGCTGTTTTGAAATTCATATCTAATAAGTGGTTTGGGTGAAGGAATTCTGCAAAGATGCAAACAATTCCTTTGCCAAAATAAATGGAGCCAAAGCTGGGCTTATAAACATATAAATCATTTCTAGTTTTTAGCTTGCAAACAAAATACTTGTTTCCTCATACGGATTTGGGGGAAAGCAGGAGGCAGGAGGAGGAATGGGGGGAGCCAGCTGAAGCTCCCCTCCAAAGACAGCCCATGCCTTCCTTGGAGCAGAGTATGGGAGATGAGCCACCCTCCTGAAAGCCTCCAGGAGGAACTAGCTCCAAAAAGGCTCCAGGAACCTCCAGGAGGGAGAAAAGTTGGGCTCTCCACCAGGTTTTTTGGTTATTGGCTCCTCAAATAATAATCTGCAGCTAATTAACTCAACAAATTCTTAATTTTCTCTCCAAGTGAGGGATGCCATGTCCTGGGCCAGGCAGGGAGGAGGAATATCCTTGGGGTTGAAGGACATTGCATAGAGGACAACAACCATGCTGCCAAGGGCTTGCTAAGCGTGCACACTTTGTTATTCATGTGCTTCACATAGGATTGCTATGGGGCAGGAGGAAAACAGTGCAAATCACCCAAAATAAAGCAAAGCATAGCATGGCCCTGTCAGGGGTAGCAGAGGATGGAGCTCACCTGGCTGCAGGTTCTCTTGTGTCATTCCTCTGACCCCCATGCGGTGGGATTCGGTACCCCTGGGACACAGGTGGCCCTTTGCTTCAGCGAGCACTGGGGCAGGAGCCGGGATGTGGTGAAACTGCCCTGGGATGGGAGCTGATCCCATGGAAGAGGTTTGCACCGGGCTTGTGCTAACCACATTTTTTTTCCAAATAAAGTGTTCTAGCTTGGTCAAATTTGAGCATATTCCAGGGACAGAAGACAAATCTCAGCCTCTCTTCTTTCCCTACTTGCCAAATTGCTTCAAAGGCAGAATTTTAAAACAAAATAAGGACAAATGCTTTATTTTCCCTTAGTCCCATTCCTGGCAAGAACCATGCTTTCTAGCTGGAATTTCCCCCTCCCCCCCCCCCCCCCCCCCCCCCCCCGAAATTTAACTGGAGGCTGCAGCCCACCCTGCAAAAAATTGCCACCAAGCCTGGGTTTGGCAAAGCTGGCAGCGACTGCAGGCAGGATTTCAGAAGGAAGCACCAAGCATCCTTAAGAGCAGGGGGTACCTCTGGCTCCCCACCCCAAGCACATGGAGTCCGTCTGTGGCACGCTCAGAGCACAGTCACTTTATTTATAGGATGCTGAGGATGTTACTCGGTCTTCCAGGAGCTCTTTCCCCTTTTTTTTTTTTTCCCCAAGCCTGTGGAAGCCAGCCAGATAACCAAAGCCGTTCCTCACTTTCACAGCAGATAAGCTAATTGTCGGATGTGCCCTTTGAGATAAGCAGAGCCTGGGTTTACGAGGGAACATGTGTTCTTGGGAAATGCCGTCACCCAGCCGCGATGCGTGTGATAGCCCAAGGACAGTGCAAGCTCCCTCCCTGGGGAAATGGGGTGTCCCTCGGCCTCAGGGGGAGATAGGCCGCAGTAGCATCGTTTTTTTGGGGGGGGTGTTCCCCTACTTCCCTGCTCCATTGCAGAGCACCACCAGGTCTTCCCAGAGAGAGGCTCAGTTCTTTGGATGCTTTGCAATTCAGCAAAATGTTTAGTGCTAATGAAACTCACAAAAAAAATTGTAGTGAGTTTAGGATGGGTCGGGCCAGGCTGGTGGTGATGAGGAGGATTCCCCAGCAGCACTGGAAGGTGCTGAGTCCCTGCCCAAAGCACGAATACAGGCAGGATGGTACTTCCCTCCAGTCCCTGCAGACGGATATGTCTCCATCACTGGTGTGGCAACAGCTGAGCGCTGGTCTGCACTGGGGGAAGCCGAGGTACTGGGGGCTGAGGCTCAGTCCGGACAGAGCCATGCAGGGGAAAGCTGTGGGTGACCCCACAGATGGGTCACTGATGGATTCCTCTCGTCCAGCCAAAAGTTTCCAGAGAGGGCCCATCACCCACACATAGCATCCACACCACAGCTGGGGCCAGGTTTCCCAAATTTCACAGAAATGTGAAAGCCCCCCAGAGCCGTTTCACCTGCTGCAGCCTGCCCTGACTGCAACCAGCCTGTCTGGGATCAGTCAGGTCCTCGATTCTCCGCTGGTGGGGCTGCTGCAGCATAGCAAGGCTCACCCCCAACGTGCAAGCCATGCTGTGCTGGCAGGAGTGTGCGCTGCCCGAGGGGTTTGCACCAAAAACCCTCCCATGCAGTGTCCCCACTCTACCTCAGCATGAGGTGGGAGCAGACGTGCCCCTCCACAGCCACACTGGCATGCCAGGAGTAATAGGCAGGCAGAGCTGGGACATCAGGTTCAGGTTAGATATTAGGAAATATTTCTTTACTGAAAGGGTTGTCAGGCCTTGGAATGAGCTGCCCAGGGAGGGGGTTGAGGCACCATCCCTGGAAGTGTTCAAGAGACAAGTGACAGTGGCGCTCAGGGATATGGATTAGTAGTGGATTGGTGGTGTTGTGGGTGTGGTGTGGGGTTTGTGTAGGGTTTCTTTTGTTTGTTTGTTTGTTTTTGTTCGGTTGTGAGTTGTTTGTTTTTGTTTGGGTTCTGTTTGTTTGTCTGTTTTCATTGGTCGGACTAGATGATCTTAAAAGGTTCCTTCCAACTTTGGTGATTCTGTGATTCTGTGATCACAGTCGTCTGAGCCAGTGTGTCCCCAGCCCCGGTGAGGAAGCTCAGAGGATGGGCAGGAGAGGGCTGAAGGAGGAGATCTGCTTCTCTGCCCTGCAGGGAGACCACCTTTGGTGTGACCTTGCCCTCCTGCCTGTTCCCTGATCAGACAACAGCCCTGCTTTCCCACCAGGACCTCCCATCCTAACCTTGAAGGAAGCCACATGGGGGTTGCTCTGTCCCACCTGGCTCCTAGCACTAGAGATGCTCCATCCAGTCTATCTCACAGTGCCATTACCCACTGCCACACCTGCAGAAGCTGCACAGCAAAGGCACCCACACCCTGTGATCCCACCATCCCCATCTGAGCAGCTCTCCGGGCTCCCTCGCCCCCCACAGCAGGCGAGCCACCCTCACTCAGCTATCCCTCCCCTCTCCCCCCCCCCCCAATCAGCCATCACTCACCAGGCTTTGATTACAGCCACAAAGGAGCCTTGGAGGAACCATGGGGAAGCTGGAGGGAGGCAGGCAGATGATGAAAGAGCTGTCAAATGGGATTAAACAGTAAGCATCTCCCCTACTGCTGGGCAGCGGGAAGGGGGACAGATTGTACTGGATTGTAATGCGGGAGCCCTCCCGCTGCTGGAGCCTGCCAGGCCCCTTCTCCCGCAGGCTGCCGGCCGGCCGTGCCCCACCAGCGGGCGCCAGGACAGACGGGCAGCGGCCCCTGGCCGGGAAGTGGCAGTGGGCAATGCACGGTAGCTCTTCACATGAGCACCCACATCCCACATCATCAGCCTCCAGCCCTGGGTGAGACCCCTCCATCCACTTGTGGGCTGAGGAAGCCATCCCCCGAGTTCCCAGGTGCTGAGAGCCCCCGGGGGTTTGAATGGAGTCCCTGTCCACCCCCAGCCTGCAGCTGGTGATGTCCCCTTGTCCCCATCAGCACCTGCTGCTGCCAGCATGGCCCTCCCCTCCCCTGCCAGCTTGTCCCCACGGGAAGATGGTCTGGCAAGGAACACCTCACTTGCGGCATCCTTCTTGCCAGCCCTTGGGTATGAACTTCCTTTTTCCTCGTGTGTCCTCTAGGCAGAGGATCACAGAGGTGGGGAAGGGGTAGATATGCTTTTCTCATAGCACAGTGCCAAAGCTGCCCAGGGACTTTCTGCAGCTCCCCAGGGACGTGGGTGCTGCTTGTCCCACCAGGCAGAGCCCTGAGGGCAGGGTGAGCATCGGGGGCTCTGCCTCTCCATGAACCCTCCTGCTGACCCCCGAGCAGCACAGCAAGTAGGACACAGGGTGCACAACCTGTGGAGCCATCCCATGCATGGCATGGTTGTGTGCAGGCATCAGTATCTCAGACCATCACTGATTAAACGCCTGGGTGCTGACATGTCCCCCGGGATGCTGAGCCACACCGCCACCGGCACCCTGGGGCTCCCTCCCCTCCCTGCTGCTGCTCTGCCTTCACCCCTCCGTCCACTCCCTGGGAGGAAGCGGCGTGTGTGGGCCTAGGGGCTTCGGCAGCCCCTTGGGGATGCTGTGGCCCAAGATCCCAACAAGCCACTCAAACAGGACATAAGGACCAGCACTGCTGGGGCCATCCTGGGGAGGGAGCAGGTCAGGAATCCAGCAAACCACCACCAAGGGACCCTCCACCAAAACAGGGGCTGCCTTGTCACGGTTGGTCATCTCCTTATTCCTTCAGCATCTCCCAGTTTTCATGTGCTCTGACATCCCCCTCTGGGGCCACGTTTCACCAGTGAGTCACACGGTGGGGTAGGCCTTTCCCCAGGTGGAGAAGCGTTGGGATGGGTACCAGCAGACAGGGGGTACCCCTGGCTCCCTGCAGACAGGGGGGCCCCATCCATGGCTTTCCAAACACCCAGGCAGTGAGGCCCTTGGGGACCTCATTCTAGCCCACCACCTCCCGGTCCCAGCACCACACAGGAGCCCCCCAGCTGGGCACACACAGGCAGAACCCCCCGACCCCCCCGAGCGCCAAGTCCTCACCACCCACTCCGCCAGCAGCAGCTCCAATTTCTCACAGCACCCGCTTTTCTGAGCCATTCGTCACGGCCCCCAGCACAAAAGCCAGGGAGAGAAAGAAACAAGGAGTAGGAAAAGGAAGGAAGATAAAAAAAAAAAATAGAGAAAGGGAGCAAGAAGGAAAGAAAGAGGGAGGACAAGGCGTGAAAAGAGCCAGGTCTGTCGCCGAGAGGGGAGGAGGGGAAATTATGAAATAAATGAAGCACCTCAGCGGTTCGGAGGGCACTGGAAGACAGCCCGACCAGGGCTGAATTTTAAACGCCTGCCACACAATCGGTCCCATTTTGCAAAGAGAGGAAGCTGTGTCCAAAGACCCTCATGTTTATTCATAAGAAGCCTTGCTGGCCCCTCCCACCTTATTGTCTGGGGGTATTTATTTGGGGGCATCTGTCTGGCCCGATGAATGGCAGAGGGGTAATAAATGGGATGGTGGGGCCAGGGAGGGGAGACGGCGCAGTCGAACTGGGTAATGGGCTTCCCTGTCTCCCAACCCCCTTCCCATTCCTACTCTTCGCCCCTTCCCATACTGGGTGTGTTTCTGCCCACCGTGCTGCCCCCAGCCCCAAGGGACCACAGGCAGGGCTCTCCACAGACCCATGGCAGCCCAGGGGTGGCAGGGTGAGGGGAGCAGGGACGGGTCTGAGGGGGCAAAGCTGGGTAGACAGGGGGCTGGGGGCTGCTGGAGGGCAGAAGAGTGAAGGATGGGTGTCCCCAGGGTGCCAGCAGCAGCAAAGGCAGGAGAGGGTGCAGAGCATGGCGAGCCACCAAGAGCAGTGGCATGGGATGGGGCTTGCCTTCCCTGTCCGGGAGCAGGAACCAGCCCCTCCATGGGCAGCAAGGAAGGGCAGGCAGCCCCCAAGGCACAAGAAGGGCTGCTTCAGGAAAATGAGGACCCAATTCATCCACACAGAAGGGCAGGAGGCTCATCAGAAACAGGCTGGGCAGCCTGCAGTGGGGAGAGCTATATCCCATAATTGCTGGGCCAAGCCACTGCTCTCCTGACTCTTCTGCTGGAGAGGAGCAGCTTCCTCAAGTGGAAACTCCTCCTCATCCTCCCTTGGTGGGACATGGCCCTCATGAGGAGCAAGGGGAGATCGCATCAAAGCTCGGTCATGTGAAGGGACTCTTCACAGCCCAGAAGCAAGACACTGAGGGGACGTGGGGACCCCGAGGGCACAGCAGAAGCTGGACAACCTGGCTCTGTGGGAAGCACATTGCACTAGAGAAACCCAGCAGCTCTCCTGCCAGTGGGGCCGCTGGAGGTGTGGGGAAAGAGTGGCTCAGCTGGCACAGGCAGCTCGACTTTCTCCATCCCAGCCTTTCCTTCAACTTGTGCTCCAAACAGCTGGTGTCCAGCCCAACCCTTGCCCAGGGAACACCTGCAGGAGGCAGAAGCAATGCTCATTTGCAGACAAAGTCATTACAAGATCACCCAGCTGGAAGCTGGAACTCATCAGATTCAGCCTTGAAACAGAAGCTACAGCCTTGCAGCTGCCAAGAAGAAGAGCCAAGAAAGGAGGTGGCTGTCAGTGGCACAGCCACAGGAGCCACTTCCCCAAGTGCATGCTGTCACCTGGCAGAGGTGGCATGATGCAGGTAGGGGACCAGAGCTGCCTAGAGGCCACTACCACCATGGCCACTGAACCCAGACGGATGGTCCTGCCCAAGCACTGGGCATTTGAGGAGGGTTTGGAGGTGCTGGACAGGGGGAGCAGCTGGGAAGAGCCATCCTGGCCAGCAGCTCGGGGAACAGATGGTGCAGGTGGCAGGGGACCGCAGACACCTCCTCAACGGGCCAGGAGCCAGGGTGATGGCACAGCTTCCTGCCAGCACCCACGGGCTCTGCCATGCTGGGGAGCAGCCAGGTGAGCAGGCTCCCCACACCCCGTCTCCCCCCTTCAAAACACAGTGTCCTTGCTCCAGTGTGGGAGCATCGGGCAGCATCTCCACCCTGAGTGCAGCGGCCGACAGGAAGATGTTGGAGCCGCGTCTCCGCCTCAGTCGCTGGCAGAAGCTGGCTCAGCAGTTTGCTTGCAAGCTCTATACAGGAAAGTATTTTTGGAAGGGCATTAGGTTATTGGCATAAAAGTCACTTCGTAGCCATGTAAGCCCAGTCACAGCTGCCAGCTGCACTTCCCTGACCTCTACTATTCCAAAACCTCAGCGGAAAACCCCTCTGCAGTCACAGCTGGTGGTCCCCAGGTCTCTTCTCCCTCTACCCCTGCATTGGACGGCTCCTGCCTCACCCTCTCCCACATCCTGGCCCCTGTGCCAGTTTCTATCCCACCCGAGACAATGTCTCCAGCAAGTTTTGGAACCATGGGGGCTCCACACAGGTCCCTCTGGGATGAGTCTCTCTGGGAGAGGCACATCTCCAGGAGTAGATCTCCAGGAGGGTAAGTGATGGATGTCCCCTGCCCTTGGGACAACAGAGATAGACCAGCCCAGCAGCGCTGCTGAGGATCCTGCTTTCAGCAAAGTTATTAAACACTTGTAACCGCAGCCCTGAGGACCCTGCTACTGGACCTTCACCTTCTCCTGGTCTGGATGACACTGTACACTCTGGGAGAAAGGGCAGGAGGAGGTGGTGGAGAAGGAAATTGGTGAGAAAACCAGTCTACATTTCAGCCAAGCAAAATCAAATACTTCCTGAGCCAAAGAGGGAATGGGGAAGTGATGTGAGGAGCTAGCAACCTCCAAAATCCTATCTCTTCTCTGCTCAGGTGCCATGGGAGAGGGTGTGCAGGGGGAAGATTACCATGGGCAAGAGACATTGGTGACCAGATAAGTTCCTCACCCTCTTGCACGCTGGCCAGCCCACAGCCCTACGCCACTGGCAGAATGCTTTCCGTGCCCTCTGTGTTTTGGAGACCTCATTTCCCACTAATGAGACGCTTCCTAGGTTGTAATTCGGACAAGTTGGCTTTGGTTGAGAGAAAACCAGAAGGAAAATCCTCCCAGTCCTTCCGGCTTCTGTAATTGAATGCAAATTGCTCGGTAAATATCTGGAGCCAAACACCCCTGCGGCCACAGCGCAGAGGAGGGAGTGCCGTGCTCCAGCGGGGTTGGTTTCTACCATGGGGTGATTTTTCCGGCATGCACGCTTGGCTCTTCATGACAAAGGGAGAGAGCTGGGGGGCACATCCCCAGCCAGCATCAGCTTCGCTTCACGGGGTGACGACAGGGTGGACAGGACATGTGCAGGAGGCTGTGATCCTCCTGCTGCCTGTTGTTGCCGGCCCTCCCTGCCTGCCGGTCCCTGCCCCATGAGGTCTAGGGAGAGGATGGTGTGGTGAGGAAGGGCAATGCCCCAGCCAGGAGGTATGCTCCTTAGGATGGGAAACGAGCTGGGTGGATGGAGGGAGGGCAGGAGGGAAGAGACGTGGGAACAGAGACTGCCACACGGGTGCTGGCTTATCTGTGATGGGCTGTTTGGGCAAGGAGGGGCCCATTTAACCTCAGATCCTCTTGGGATTAAGGAGTTTAGAGCACTGCTTGCCCAGGGCCACAGCAGCTCCTACCTGCTCCTCACAGGGGCACCTCACTGCAACTGGGGGTTCCTCTCGGATACTGCACCCAAGCCTCAGCGGTGCCCTGTACCCTTGTCCATGGCCACAGGTTGCAGAGCAGTACCCAGGCTGGGCTCCACCTGCCCTTGGGAACCGGGAAGGTCCCCAGAGCAGTGCCAGTCCTCACTCTCACCCACCACCCATGGGTAAACCCACTGGGACCTGGAGCTTCACCCAGCCCTTGGCCCGGGCTGTCCTCCATCACTCAACACATCCTGACAATGGAAGAAGCATCTTCAACAGCCCGGAGTGACCCTTGGCACTTGCAAATACCATACGCATGCAGAGCTGTGAACACCTCTGTGTGCAGACACAGATACATGCGATAAGATCCACAGCTACACAAACATGGTCCCGGGGAGATATTAAATCAGGCAGGGGGAATGGCCCCAGATGCCCAAACTCGCTAATAGACAGATGCAAACATTGAGCAAGACACCCGGAGCCCGCGACATGTGCATACACACAGTCAGACACATCCGTACACAATACCTCATTAAACATGGGCAGTGTACAGTCCCAGATTAGGTCTGGCTGGGCTGTGGGCACCCGGCCAGGCAGGGATCAGGGTTCAACTTCAGCTTTGACAAGTCCTGAAGTCTCATGAGCTGTTCTCGTGGGATTCCCATCACGCTGGACTGTCAAGTGGGCGCAGAGGGGCAGGGGACAAAAATGCTGAAGCTCATCCAGTCCTCAAAGCAGGTTTAAATCCCCTGAAACCCGTTGTGGTTGTCCCTGTGGATGCCCCATCACTGGAAGTGTTCAAGGTCAGGTTGGACAGGGTTTAGAGCAACCTCATCTAGTGAAGGGTCCAGGGAGGATGGGCTAGATGACCTTGAGAGGGCTCTTCCGACCCAAACCATTCGCTGATTTCATGATTTCGGGATGGGTTTGGCTTCAGCCCGAGGGTTCCGCTCACGGGACCCCCGCGGGACCGGGAGCCGGGGTGGGGGGACGTGGACACCCTCCCGGGTATGGCCGGGACCCAGCATCTCCCGGCTGCCACCGGCCGGTCCGTCCCAGGGCCTTTGCTGCCACCTCTCCGCGCCGCGGGGAAGCACAGCCCGGCCCCGGCCCCGGCCCCGGCCCCGGGAGGCAGCGGCCCCGGCTCCTGCAGCCCCGCGGGGGTGTCCCGGGGCCGGGGAGGGCGGCTGCGGGGCAGCCGGTGCTCTCTCCCACTGCGGGAGCCGGGTACCGGGAGGTGCCGCCAGCTCGAGGTATTTTGCCGTTTGTTATAAACGCATCGTGTCAAAGAATATCAAATATTCTGTGTTGTCGTTGCTCCTAGGCGATGCCTGGGATGGAGCAGTGATCAGGGCTCTTGGCTTCTCCCGCCCCAAGCCTGCAGCTTGGGTAGCAAGTTGCCCATCAGTAACTAAAATGTGTTCCAAATCCTCCTGCTTTCAAAGATCTCTCCTTTCCCTCACTTCCAGACTGCTCCATACCATGACGTAGGCTTGTGGGCTCCAGCTTGGTGCCACCTGCAGCCCTGCTTGTCCCTCTCCTGCTCCCACTCCCTACGTGTCCCTCTTGCCCTATGCCAGCAGCACTCCTTGTCCCACCCCAAGCCCTGCTCCAGCAATATGCCCAAGACTTGGGCTTGGCTCTTCTTCCCAGCACGATGTAGTGTCCTGCCTCAAATTGGTAAAACTCCTGCACCACCAGAAGCCCAGCACCTCGGGGAGGACACACTCTCTGTGCCACGCTTCCACCTCCAAGAGATGAGCGAGGTCCTGCGGTGAGTGTCAGGTCCCCAGGAGGACAGTGCAGGGAAGGTCAGGCATGGGCAATGCACCAAAGCCTCTGCCCCCAACGCAGCTCTCCGCACTCCAGTGTGGGCCACCACAACTGTCTGAGAGCAGCCTAGTCAGCAGCCAGACTTGGAACAGGGCATTAAGTGGTTGGCTGGGGTCTGGAGGCCAACAGGCCCAATAGGACATTGAAACATAGGTGAACATGGACAGAGGCAGGTCATTTTTCATGTATATGGGCAACTGTCCCCCCTTTCCTGTTGGGACAGGCAGTGGACTTGTGCAAGCCATCCTCAAATGTACTGCAGGCACAAAGCAGTGGTTTCTTCTCCACATCGCTTTAGTGTGACCATCAGCTCTAAGCAATGTTTCTCCCTTCAAATGCCAGATGGACTTCAAACCCTGTATGGACATCCTGGAGAGAGAGGGGAGGCCACAATGTTCCTCTAAACCAAACCTCCAGAGCCAGGCCTGGGAAAGAGGAACGCTTCACATCTTCATTGTGTCACCACGTCCTCAGTGGTACATAGCAACAGGGAAACACAATTATTGAGACAAATGCAGCTGCCTCCCACATGAAGGAAACAGAACTGGTCAAAGCCGGGAAGCTCAGGAGGGGGGAAGGAGAAAATTTTTATAAAATACTCTTTTTTAATGACAACAGGGCTAAATGCGCATTGCACACACACACACAAAACAAACAAACAAAAGCCCTAACACACACTGAGGTCCTCCAGCAATGCCTTGAACTGGTTTGTGGGAGACCCTCCCTACAATGCCACCATCTCAATGGCCACCCCTCTCCTGCGTTGACAAAAGGCAGCGTCACACATGCCTGAAGAAGCCGGTCCCAGAGCCCATCTGCTGTTCTTTCCATTGTTTCACTTTAATGAGTTGCTAGCGAGGGATGACCTTTTCCTCTCCCTCCTCAACAAAGAAACGAATACATTTCTCAAAATCACGGGGGAAAAGAAAACATGTCAGAAAGCACGATGGCCACAGAGCTACTGAACGTGCCATTGACAAAGACCAAGAGAACTGCATCAAGCCAGCATGGCCACAGAGTCGTGGTGACCCGGGGGCATCAGGGTGGAGGGGATGCTCCTGAGAACCCAGGGCTGCAGGAGCAAAGAGCTCTAGGGGCTCAGGCTTTCAGCAAGACCTACACAAAGCAGGTCCTGAAGATCTCCTCTGAGGTGGGTCTCCATCTGCGAGCCAGCAAGGAGACTCATGCCTACCCTGAAGAGCTGGTACCCCAGGAAGGAGCAAGACCTGCCTGTACTCATATGCCAGAGCTGAAGCTGATAGGCTCCAAGTTCACAGAAACCTCACAGCTCCCATGTCCCCACCAGTGCACCACCTTCCTTAGGCACAGCAACAAAGGGCTTGGACCTCACTGCCCCCAGCACAGGGAAGCTCTAGCAGCATGGTCAGGTCCATGCTCATCCCTGTGCCAGGGATAAGGCAAAATCATTAAATGGTGCAGTCACCGCAGGCCCAGATGTGCACTTCAGCCTGGATTTATCCTGCTTACCTTTAGTTCCTCCACAGTTAATGGAGGAAAGCAGGTGACTCCTGGGGAGTGCCCGGACCTGAAGCTGACAACATGGCACACTGAAGATGCCTTCTTCTCTACAGAGATGCTGCTCCTCATTTTGGCACAGCAAGCACTCCTACGTCAGCTCTTAGACGGCTGAACCAGCTGTTCTGCTGACCAGCAAGACCAAAACATGCCTGTGACCCCTTCTGGCATCAACTAGCCAGGCCATCACTTCACCAAGCAGCTATCTCCATAGCTCAGTTGTCCTAGACCTGCCCAGATGGCTGCTTCTGGGGCTCCAACAGAGGGCCACAGTGGCAGTCAGACCCAGCAGAGGTTGATCTATTTTGAAGAGTCTGACTATCCCTTTTCCATGGCATCTCTGAGCTTCATGAGGAGACACTCCCAGACAAACACATATCTGGGACACCTGTGCTGAGGAGGTCTCCATCCTCCCATCAGTACACGACCCAGTACTGATTGGTGTTACAGAAGGGGCGGGTTTTCCCCAGCACTTCCCACCCTGCAGCGTGTTGCAAATCATGTTGTCTATCAGGAGCTCCACTCAAATCCCTGACAACCTCCAAACATCTGCAACTCCTTAGTATGCAGCTTTCCCTTTCTTTATTTCATTGGTGTTGCTGGAGTTAACCTTCCTGCTCCCCGGCTTCGGCCTCGCATCCACCACCCAGCACCTCGAACGTTTAAGCTGCTGCTGCTGCTCAGAAGCACAACCTCCTTCAAAAACTGGTGGAAGGAGTCAGAGGACCTTCTCCCTGCCTTCTGTGCTCCTGATGGCAGCAGTCAGCTCCTTTTCCCCAGCTTCTGTGCTCCCAGTGGCAGCAGCCAGCTCTTCCTCTCCCTCCCATCTTGCTGAGGCCCACCCATCCCATGGAGGCTGGACATCCCCCTGCAGAAACGCAGTTGCTGACCCTGCCGTACCCTCATGGAAGCACCATTCCTTGGCCCCACCTATCATGCCATAGCCATGCCATAGCCATAGCTAACCCCCCCACTCTCTCCTCTCTCACTACTTTTCCTCCACTAGGCAAGTTCCCCTTAAAAGCACCTTTTGCCCTCTTGACACCTGTGCTGGCTCAGGGAATGTGCCACTGCAGGTCACCCAGGCTGTCTCTTGACCATGGCCAAGGATGGGGACCAGCGCCTGCCCTCCCCAGCCGCACAGCAAGAGCACAGAGCTGGAAAAAATGATGTGGGAGGTCTTCCATTGGAGGACACTCCTTCCCTGCTCAGTGTTTGGGGCTGGATAGCTCTCGGAAAGTGAAAGGGCTTGACACTTTTGCTGGCAGCAGAGTTCAGCAGGGGTCAGGGCTAATCCAAGCAGAGCCGACAGGAGGGGAGGGAGGTGGCGGGGGGAGTCAAGCGTTGACGCGCTGAGAGGTAAAGGCTGTGTCAGACACTCCCAGGAGGGAGGAAACAAATGTATAATCAAAACAAAACCAGCTGGGGCTTGCGTGGTTGATGGTGGGTCTCCAGGGGCTCGAATTTTATGTTCAGCTGCCGCAAAGGGCATGGGGAGAGAGCGGGGCTTGGGGTGTTGCTGTTTGGGCCGTGGTTGACTCTCCCACCTTGCAGGCAGCCAGGTATCTACCTGGCCTCAAACACATCGGGACACCCAATAGTTCCCATGAGCCTGTGGACACTCAAGGTTCATCTTAAATCCCATCTCCAAGGGATGGTTGGGCGGGAGCTCAGTCTGACAGACACCCTGGGAATGGCGTTAGGACTCCTGTTCCCCAACCCTGTGTGCACACAAACCTCCAGGTCCTGGAAACGCAGCCACCAAGCACAGCTCAGCATCCCAGCAGGAGCAGAGACCAGGAACAACTCAACAAAACCCAAGCTGTCCCTATCTGAGGAGCTCTCACCCTGCCAGCCACGCTACGCTGCTCCCATCCTGGCTGAGGACGGCTTTGGAGCAGTCCTGCTGGGCTCCTGGAGGTCCCAGGGGAACCACACTGCTCCGTGCTCGGGTCAAGACAGGGTCCAGGGCACCACATGCGTGTGCAGCACCAGTTCACAGCCAGAGCAAAGGGCAGTTCTTTGCCTGCCAGGACAGGATTGACTCGACATTGGGTCTTAGGCACAGCTCCAAGCCATGTGATGATACTAAGCAGTGTCTGATAATAAAATCAGCACCAGACAGCAGAGCCCATTTGTTTCAGATCAAGGGGATTACCAAGATTTTTACAGGTTTGCTAACAAACAGTGGGGTATTTGTGTGGAGTTGTCTGGGCCAAATCCATCTTTCATCCAGAAGTTTCCCCACAGCTCTGACGCAGGGAGCTGGGGGAGCTGAGCATCTCCGTTTTTCAGGCATGCCTTTTGTTCATCTGGACAGGATGCAGGACTGAAAAACACATCAAAATCTCTCATCAAAAGCTAGCCAAAATGTATGCTCTTTCTAGTGCTTTTGAGCAAGATTGGTTTGGTGCGCTTTTTAACTCAGGGGATTGAAATTACTCTTTTTCAAAAAAAACACATGAATTGCATAGGCAACATGATGTTAAGGGCATGATGTTAGGTACAGAAGGACATGTGCATGTCCTGTTCCTCCAGCTAGGCAGGTCACAGCCCTGGACAGTCCCCTGGGATGGGGTCTGCATCTGCATTGTTGGAATTGATGTTCCTCACTGAGTTCCAAGCCCTGACCCATCCATTACACTGGTCCCCAGCCTGTCGTCTAATTTATCTTAAAGTTTCGGAGTCTTCAAGCCATGCTAGTATCATGTCTTCTCCATGGTGGTGGCAGCCCAAGCCTTCCTTTTCTTTGCCAACCCACCTCCCCAACCAAGCAAAGTGGAAGTCCCCCAAGCACTGTGGCTCAAAGAGCTTGGCCCTTAGGAGAAACATCCCATTGCACACAACTCGGGGAAGACAATTTGGCAGGGGGGCAGTACAAAGTCATGGCATCCAGCTCTCTGATGGATCCATTGGAGGAGATATGGGATGCACCGAGGGCTATCTGAGTCACATCGCCATCCTTCAAATTACTCCCTCCCCCAGTATCCTCAGAATCATTGATAAGTCCAGGAGGAGATGTGCTGTTGGTGGGACTGAGCCTGGCAGGGACCTTTGCCTGCTCAATGGCAGGACGTGATGGGACAGTATGGTGGGACTGAAGGTGCCCCAGTGGAGTAGGGTCTGGCTGAGGACCAAATGCAGGAACAGCCACCCCCAGGAGGGCTCCAAGATGGAGGTGGAGGGGTCTGAAGCAGAGGGGGATGCGACAAGGGGGCTGTTTGTGCGCCAACCTGCCAACAAGTTGCCTCATCAGGGCTCGACACCCCTCCAGGGACTCTTCCCATGGGGAGCAGTGCGGCCTCTCCCACTTGCTCCACAGATTTCTCGCATGGAATGTGTGGTGTCCCTGACCCCCTATACCCAAACTGGCAGAAGCCCCTCCCAGCAGAGCCCTTGGGGAGCCCCCCCCAGCCAGCACAAGCCTGTCGTCCCCCAAAGAGCATGGCAGAGCCAAGGCTACCAAAACTGCACGGCATCTGAGGGGTTAAGAAAACCGGACCTGCCACAAGAGATTTGAGCAGAAACTCCACTAGAGACCTTGAAATCCTGTTAATTGATGCCACACATGTGCTGCATTTAACCTCTGCCCTTTGCTGTAATAGTTTACACAAGTGGCACGAAGGCCGATGTCTCCCAATGCACGGGGGCGGTCTGCACAAGCCCGAACCCACTGTCATCGCACTGGGCACCCTCAGAGAGAGGGTCCCCTCCTCGGTGCCAATCTCCTCCATCCCAAAGGTGCTCGTGAGCTCTCTGACGGGAATTCTATCTCACAAGCCCTTGTGCAGGAATCAGCTGCTCTTTGTGGGCAAGTCCCCAGCAAAGGAAGAGGAGTTTGTATGTAATTACTGAGTTATTTGCAATAAAACCCTTGCCACGGTCTCCAAGGTGGGCGCCGTCCTTCCAGCTGGTGCCTGGGCAGATGCATCCCCATCCTGCTGGGTCTCACCCAGGGTAGGAGAGAGGAGCTACTGCTGCTTGTGATTAACACCAAGAGTGTGGGACCAGTGTCTTCCCAGTTCTGCCCATGTGAGGTTTGTTCTTTATCGCTCAGGAAAGAAACTGTGGAGTCAAGATTGAAAAAAAAAAAAAGAAAAGATGAGAAGAGTTATGGCCATGTTAACCCCTACTATTGCCAGGCAAAAGACCAAGTAAGCAAGTCTTCTCAGGTCTATCCATTATAAAAACACCCACCTAGGTAAAAAATTTAAAAAGAAGAACTTTGTAACTCCTACCCAATATGGGTCATGCTTCAAATCAGCTTGTTTCCTGCTTGTTTCCTGTGGTGACCAGGCTCTAGGGTTGGACACAAGAGAGGTTTCCTCTGGCAGCGAGGCACCAGGAAGAATGAAGAGAAAGTCCCCAGGACAAGGCAGGAGACACCAGAACTCGCTGCCGCTGGGGAAAGTCCCAGGGCCATGGGGACTTCCAGAGCTCTGAAATAAGCCCTGAGTGCTTGTTCCTCAGCCCCAGGAGCTGACACCTCACCCAGGACAGCAGTGCCCAGTCAACACAGGAGCCGTTGCAGTGGGACACAAATCCCAGCTGACACATTAGCAGGTACCATGTGAATCCACCAGACTCCCCAGACTGGGTCAGTCAAGACACAGCACTCTTGGGTCACCAGGGCTGTGCCAGCACCAAGAGCAGCCCAAGAGCCTTTCAGCCATGAAGTGTACTTATTATACTTACCGTACTATTACTGCAATATAATTAACCATGGAATAGGTGATCTGTTCTTGGACAACCTACAGGTGGATTTATACCATGTCTTTTTTTTTCACCACTGTTATTACCATCCTGTCTCCACCAATGAAGTGATTCAGAGCCATGACCAAGGTCTCAGATGCAGAAGGAACTGACACTGCTCCCTGTATTTAAGTGCAGCCCTCAATGTTGGGTGCTGTGGAGGTAAGAGCTTCTGGACACAGGAGAGCAAGTGTTACCTACTCCCATTCCTACTTGTCCAACAGCTCCCCTTCAGCCATAGGGCATGGAGAAGCTGCACCCCACAATGAGCATCCAGCTGCTAGAGCTGAGATTCACCCCAACCCATGACCACCTCTCACTCACAAACTGCTCTGGCAAAGACAACTCCTAAAGGTTGCCCTTCAAATTCACACCAAAAGATGCAAATGAAAACATCAGTTCAAAAGTGTTCATTTTTCTTCCTCTTGGAACGATTAAAGAGATGTCAAATTTCCTTTCATTGTTTCTGCTTTCCCTCCACAGACCACAGGGGACTGGCACAGAGAACCCCAACACTGGTGGAAAGCTGGGCTCTGGAAGACAACCGACCCCTCCGTGTTCATCCAACCAGCTGTAATTTTAAACGTTGAAGGGTCTGCTGTATTTCAGAATATTTGTGATCACTAAGGCACCTGGCAACCAAAACATTTGTGGGGACAGGGAGGGCTGTCCCGGGTGAAGCGGTGGATGCGAGGTAAGGTGTGATAGCACAGGTGGTTTCCCAGAGGTGCTTTTGGACAGACTCTCACCAGTCCATCACCTCTGACAAAGCCAGACCTCCCAAGGGACCAGCACCCATCAGATTAGAGGCTGGATCTTCAGTAGCTCCCGTGTGGAGTTGTGTGACCGGAGTTGTGTGCGGCGGCGGCGCGGGGGGCACAGACCCCTTGTGGGTGCTGCCTGCGGGGCACCAGGGGCAGCCATCTGAGAATGGCTGCCAGCACTTGGACATCGTGAGAGGCAGACGAAGCAGAGAACCTCACCCCCTGCTAATCATCCAGGCCCTTGTTTTATCTTCAAATGTTCCTGCACGCAGCCATTAAAACTGCCCAGCCAATATCCAGAGACGATTCTCTTTGAACGGCCACTTTGTCTGGTAACTTTATTTACACTTTTGATGCCAATGTTTATCCACTCTTTAAAAAGCTATTCAGAGCGTCTCCCAAATTAACTTCAGATGTGAGAGCAATGGGAACATTCCCTACATCATATTTCATACACTTTTGTGTTATTTAATTCTTGGAAACTCTTTTTTTTAAATATAAAAATATTTTTTAAAAAATCTCCAAGGTTTTGGAGAGTGTAACCTCTCCCTGTGTGGTCTGCAAAATCTGGCTGTAAAGCTCTTTCTTAAAGTTCACAAACTCCATTACAAATGGTCTCCTTATCTTGCTTATTGGGTTTCTGTTTTCACTGACATACATCCTGGATAAGAAAACGCTCCAAGCAGCCTTCACCACCACCAGGCCTGCTCCACTGTCAAGAGGACTCTGTCTGGGGGTGCCTGGCACGGATACCCAGAGAATATGGGATATAGGGTGGGATGAGATGACTGGAACGGGTGGGATAGGATAGAGTGGGATGGGATTAAATTATGAGATGAGATGAGACGAGACGAGACGAGACAAGAGCACTTGCTTTCCCCCATTTCACCACAAACCTTCCCTCAGATTTCAGTCTTTTTCCTCAAAGTGCCTTAGAAAAAGGAAACTGTCTTTCTGTGCAAGAAAGAGAAGCCCAGAGCAGCCTGGTACTTGCAGGGTTCACTGGAGACCCACAGCCCAGTCCCTGAAGGGTTGGGATGGGCCACCAGATCTGCTCCACATGGAATGAAGCTGCAAGGCCCAGCAGACTTTTTAGCCCCACGAGGTGGCTGCACCATCAGTGCCTGGAGCCAACCCATGTGCCCATGAAGGATTGTACATCGGCCCTTCCAGTGGTGACCAGGTGGAGCTGGAAAAAGGCATCACCTACAGCCAGGATTAGTCTTCCCTTTTCCCATCCCCATCCCGCTGGTCTGCTACAGATCAGGCCATAGGCAAGCAGGTTCCTCCACTTGCCGGTAACGACACTTCATAGCCACCATTGCGTAGACTGCAAGGGTTGCCCAGGAGGCTGCGCAGAGCCGGCACCACCACCATCTCCCAGGCAGAAGGCGTCACTGCCTCCGATCAGATCTTGGGCTGTGCCTTTGCAGTTGTGAGAAAAGCTAAAAGACTTCTTCCCAGGGGCCGATTTTCAGAAAAAAATCCAGTAGGCAGCTGGAGACAGCCTCTAGAATGAGGTGGCAGGGCCAAAAATGCTGCCTGGATGCAGGTATTTCGTGGGCGGCCGGCCGACATCCCTGCGGCCGAGGGGCTCCCCCGGCCCGGCGTGTCCAGCTGAGGAAGCCGCAGATCCCCAAAGGCAGACTGTTCCCGCTGCCGGGCCCAGCCAGAGCAGTGTCCGATGAAAACCAAAACCGCTGCATCTCCTGGGACACTGCAGCTGTGAACAAACCTCTGGACAGCACTAAGAAGGACCTGATGACAGCAAAGGGCTTGGACAGGGAAGAGGGAATTCGAGACGCTGTATTATTTGGACTCATTAGCAAGCAAGACTTCCATGTGGTTAACACCCGCCCTGCTCCAGCGCCAGGACCTACTGTGCCAGACAAATCTACTCCTGACTGAAATAAAATAAGGGGTCTGGGAAAATAGAGGGTGGCTTTATCCCTGTCCCCACAGGCCAGCGACAGGTTACAGATCGGTGCCACCCATCCCTGCGCACCTTGTCCCCAGCACCCCACAGGACAGAGATGTCCCCCTGGGGCGACTCAGGTGGGAAGAGAGCCAAGGGGGATGGAGGGGAGGCTGCCACACTCATCCCGGCATGGATGGGCATCCAGGTGAGGCTGCAGGAAGGGTTTATCACCTTCCCGGGGTGGCAGGGGCGAGGAAGGGGTGGTACTGCATCCTTCTGGCAGGCTCAGAGACATCCATTATTTATAGAGCACTTGGGGATGCTCAGAAGCGAGGCGCCACACAAGCACGAAATGTCATTACAAAGGGTATGATTTAAGGCTGGGCAGGGCCAGGAGGGGAGGGGGATCCAGTTTGCGTGGAAGACTATACAAAATAAATCCTGTCCGAAAGGCTTCCCGCCTCCGCAGCAGAAAGTGGAGCTGTATCAGCCGGCCTGTCTCTGCCGTGCTCTCCTTCTTCCTTTTACAGGCATGAAGAGATTTTTTTCGCTCATCTTTACTGCAAGGGTTGCTGGGTCCCGCCAGCTGAGCCACAGCCAAGGGGAACACCAAGGGAGGGGGGAAAACAAAGGGATCCAGCTCTCCTCCAAGGTGGGACCTCCACAGCCCCGTCTGCCCTCGACCAGACAACCTGCAGGGTCACCAGAGGGATGCAGGCTTTTGAGGGACATGGCGCAGGCACCACCAGCCACATGCACCACCCAGGAGAGGCTGCAGGAGAAGGAAAGCTGGTGAGCCAGGAGCCATGTCTCCAGCCTGCCACTGCTCCACTCCTCCCAGCACAGCCAGGCTCTGGGCTCCTCTCACCCCAGGTCCCCATGGCCACGCATCTACTCCTGCTGCTGCCCTCAGCCCAGACCTCTGCTCAGAGAGCAATTCCACCAGCTTTCCCCTTCCCATCTCCAGTGACATCACCCGTCCGCGCTGCCAGCACTATCCCTGCTGGACACACAGCTGCCAGCTGACACCACCGTGCTGGAGGACAGCTCTAGAGAAGGTGCATTGCTCGAGCCCTCAGTCTCACAGATGTACAGACATGGGCAGGATCCGACCATGGGAGAGCAGCCTGTGAGCCATCATCATCAGGGAGGTGATGGGGAGACTCAGGCCAGTGCCTCACTCCTCTGCCCATGGCGATGGGTTGGGCACACCTCACTGGGGTGGCTGAGGAGGTGTCTGGGCACCCATCCTGCCAGAGCCCAGGAGTCCCAACATGCCACAGGCTGTGTCTATCCCTTGCCAGAGCCCCTTGCTGGGGGGTCTCGGGGTGGCAGCAGGGTGCTCAGGGCTCACCAGCCCATGCCCCAGCCCCCATACCAGAGGCTGGAGATGCCCTGGGTCAGGGTTTGGCCCCACACAGCCACTGGAGCAGGAGCAAACTGAAACGTCAGCAGGAATCCCACCCCCAAGACTTCTCTCCTTGGCTGGAAATGGGACAAAAGGACAAAAGGCAATTGTGGCCAGAAGGGTTTGCCAAAAGTGTTACTTTTTAATTTTAAGGAAAATTTCAAAATGAAAATTCCTCATTTTCAGCTTTCCCGTGAGTCTTTCCCTCTCTCCCCACCCAGGGCAGGTAAGCAGCCAACTGCATTTCCACAGGAAAGAAAATCTCCTCTTCTCTTTCCCTTGCATTTTCCAGGAAGAAGAGACTCAAGATAAAGCTAGAGGAAGGGGAAGCCCCTTGAAATATATCAGCCCACAGCAAAGTAATTGGGAAATGCTAAATGAACCAAGAATAGTTTGCTGCTCTTCTTAAATTTCAAACCGAACCAGTTCTGCAGAGGATGAGGATCTCCATCCCCAGAAGAAGAGGATGTCCTCTTCGGTTTGTCTTCGTGACACTTAAAGCCCATCTCGGCCCCCTCCCACAGCTGCCTGGTCTCCACCCTTCACAGTGGAGAAGGGGCACCCTTTTCCTGGGAGAGGAAAAGGGTGCCCTGAGGTCGGGATCATTTTCTTCCCCCACTGGCTCTGAAGGAGGGTGAGGAGCTACAGCTCCCAGCCTGGATACCTCTGTGATTTGGCCTTAAGTCAAGCAAGACAAACCCTGGCCCGCAGACAGCTTTAACAAGGAATTTGCGACCCTAATTAGAAAAACAAGGCAACATTCATGCAACATATAAATATAAAACAAAGGTTGAGTTTAAAGAGTCAGGGTCTAGAGAGAAGCAAAACCAAAGAGGCCCCAAAGTTTCCGAGTTCCTGTTGGCTTTGGAGAGAGGTCCACGCCTGGGGAAGTTCAAGCTTCTCCAGATCTCCAGGGTCTGAAAAACCTGTGCTGAGGCTCTCCAGTGAGCAGGCTTGCTCCCACGGTTTCCGGCATTTCCTAGTGCTGCAAGGTCTGGGAAACACTGCAAGAACAGCCTTTCATGAAGTATTTTGGCACCTTTGCTTCCAACGGGGATGCAGAAAGTACAAAGGCTGCAAAACCTAAAAGAAAAAAAAAAAAAGGAGGAGGGGGGGTTAACAAGGTTTTCAAGCATTAGCAAGTTTGACTTGGGGATGGTTCAAGTTGGAGGTGAAAGTTTGGCGAGGTGCTCATTCTCCATGAATCAGAGCATCCGTTTTTATTCTAATGATCACAGGATGGGGTTGCAGGAAGCTGAGGATCAAGAGCCAGCTGTAGAGGGGCAGGGACTCACACCAGAGCCAGCCCCCCGGGCTGGGGCTGTGTGCTCACTCCAGCCAGGGCAGCCCAGGGCTGGGAGCTGAGCTCAGCCCCATGTGAGACCTCGGTGCACAGACGGAGGGTGACAGCCCAGGCTGCATGTGCCAAACACCCAGGTGTGGGCAAGGAGGTCAGGCACTTCCATGGGAGTGCTGCTTCTCTGGGTCAGCAGCCAGAGATGGCTCCAGGATGACCTGGATGTGGTCCTAGTATGACCTGGAGAAGGTCCCAGGACTACCTGGTTTCCCTCTGAACTCCTAATAATGTGCCTCCACTCACTGTGGAGCCGGACACGTCCACTGAGATGTGGCACCAGGTGGCTGATGTCCCTGCACAACCCCACGGTGTTGCCTTGCCAAGCTGGTGGAGGCACCTGACCCCTGGTGCTCAGACTCACTGGAGAGCGGGGCAGCAGAGCAAGGTTAAGGATGAGGACTGGGTGCTGCACTCACAACTGGCATGGTCCCCCTCTGAGCAGCTCTGGGGAGTTTTGAAATTCTCCAACAATGGAAAATTCCTTCCTCTTTCCCTCAACAACAACAACAAAATCCCAAAAGCTTGCTTTGAGCAAACTGAAGCATTTTTGCTGCACTTCCAACTTTCCTTGATTTTGACTCTTCCATTTGGCCTTAGACAACATGACGTAACAGCAAATTAAAATGAAGCATCATTTTTTCCCGAACCTGCACTGGGAATTGCCTGTCCTGAATCTGCTGAGTGGAGGTGTGCTGACAGTGCTAGGGAGGAAAAAAAAAAAAAAAAAGGAAAATAGGTCCCAAAGCAAAATCCATGCACCTTCCCAGAGCTCAGCCACAGCACCCTGCTCAACACCACATCCTCCCATCAACATTCTGCTGACTGGCTGTGCTTGCAGCACTTCTTTTGTACTGAACCATAGAAAGCAGCATGCCCTCTTCTGCTGTTCAGGCAGAGGCCATCCTCTGACCTCCTCCACGTCCCCTAGTCATTATCTTGGGTGTTCTCACAAGGTTTTAAGAGCTCGGAGTCTCTGCAAAGGCAGACCTGGTGTCCTTGTTTCACAGACAACATGCCAAGCCAAGGGTGGTTGGCGTGGCTGCCCCAGCACCACCATCACACCTCACTGGAAATAGCTCAAAACAAGACTGGAGGGTTTCTCAGGTCCCCAGTGGAGCTGCAGCTGAGCCTGGTAAAGGACTTGCTCCCACACCTCAATGTGGCCCCAGACCCTCCAGGATGGTTCCAGCCTGAGGCCCAGCCTGAAGCCATGGTTTCCACCAGCACCAAGATGCCACGGCTGATGCAAACAGGTGATGCAGGAGCATCCCTAAAAAGACCTGTAGACCAGGAAGAGCCTCTCCCAGCCTGCTCTGCCCAGCAAACCCAGTGCCAGTCCCTCCCTGTACAGTAGCACCCAGTTCTTCAGAAGACTTTGAATAGGGAAGAAAACAACTTATGCGATCCAAATTAGAAAAACAAAGCCCAAACAAAGGCCATAAAATCTAATAATTAACAGAGCAAATAAGCTGAACGCCCATTAGGTCGCACATATTAGGTAATGACAAGTAGTTCGCAATAACCACTTCTGAATGGACTTCACCCAATATGCATTTAATTAGGGTTTAATAAAGCAACAGCATGTTCTTAAAGGCCAATTAGAAACATATTCACTGAGGTTTAGAAGCTATGTAATAGATGCCTGTAGGAACCAGATACGTGCTGATTACATAGCTATTAATCCTCAATAAAGGGTCTAATAATCATTTTGTGCTTCAGGAGTAGGCAGCTGCTTTATTAAATCTTAATGAAACGCATATTTGGAAGCTTTCCTTCAAAGCCAGCCCATGCTAGGAAGATGGGCTTAGAAGTGGCAGTCTGCTGAGAGAAAAGACCCCCTCCTTGTCACCACCTCTGCCACCGCTGCGGCGGGTTTGAGGCCAACGCCGTCCCCGGTGCAGCTGGGATGGCGGTGGTTGATTCCTGCTCTGATGGGAGCGAGAGATCTCTGGGTGCAGGAGTACCCCAAGACATTTCACCCCGTGCTGAACATCTGCTCAGGCAGGGAAACGTCTCCATGAATCATAGCATCCACACGATTCACGGCTCTGTGTCCAGAGCATCCCTGCACAGCTCACACCAGCGGTCCGGGCAGGAGAGGAGAAGAGCCCTGGGCTCAGTAAGGTGCTGCCACATGCCATGAGCCATTTCTCCAGGAATTTATCTCCTGCCTGGATTCATGGCTGCACGAAAAGGAGTCAGACTGAAACGAGCGAGCTTCTACCATCACCCAAAGAGGACTTGTTCTGATCCAGGGCCTGGGCCAACCAGGTTGTGGCTTCTTGACATGTAACCTGTAGGACTGAAGGTTGTTCTAAAACCTGCCAAGCCATTCCCAAGTCCCATGGATACACCCAGACACGCCGTGCCCACGCCTTTCCACCACAACTCTGTTAGAAAGCCAGCAGAATGGCGTGGCAGGCTTCAAAACTGTCAAATTGCAAAAACTTTTAATAAACACCCATCTGTTTCTTCACCTTCTGGCTTCCCAGCCCTCTGACTCAGGGCTTTGGGTTTTTCACAGTTGCTGGAAACTTTAGCAACTGCAGTCGCAACACAGCCATACTTCATCCCTCCACTGCCCCAAGATGAAGAAGGGCCTGCTGCTCACCCTAAAGCAGTCAGGAGCAGAGACCACTCTGCTGGTTGTCAGCTAAGAGTTGCCAGCCCATCCTCCCCCTCTGCCCAGGAGGATAAAATAGGCTGCCCAGGGAGGTGGTCAAACACATCCCTGAATGTGTTTAAGAATCACTTAGATGTGGTGTTGGGGGATATGGTGTAGGGGAGAACTTTGTAGAGTGGGGTTGACGGTTGGACTCGATGATCCCAAGGGTCTTTTCCAACCTGAATGATTTTATGATTCCATGAAGGCACAGCAAGCCAGAGGTGGTGTGATGGGGCCAGAGCCAGCAGGCAGCACCCAGGGTCAGACCCAAGCCCCACAGCCATGAGTGGCACCATCTGGCAGCATGAGGCTCTTGCCCACCGGGTCAGACTGGGGCTGGAAGGTGCAGGTCACAGAGGGGTCCTGTCTCAGGCCCAGTCTGGCTCCTAATTAGCAGCCCTTGTTAACCTTTCAGGATTTCAGCAGTGCTAGGGCCAGCAGCCCATTGCCTTGCCCCATCACAGGGCACTGTGGGGGCCCATCTGCCCCCCCTTGCTCACCACACTGAGTGAGGGTCCAAGCCCAGGCAGTGGGTGCCCAGTGCTGAATTTTGAACATCCAAAAAACAGGACAAGCCATGGGAAAACCAGCAGGAGTCAGAGGCACAAGCAGCCCAAGGGCTGAGGCGATGGAGACCAGTGAGGGTGGGCCTTGGGTGGCCCCTTTGGCACCGAGCTTCAGCACTCTCCTGGGTTCCACTGGCAGTGGGGACGAGTAAAGCAGGGAAAACACCCAGGATACTCCCATGACATTCCAAATATGCTGCCCTTTGAAAGCTCTCTGTGGTGTTACACTCTAATTAGTCCAATTAAGCAGAGCTTTGCCCCACAGGGCTGGCTGCTCGCTGGCTCCCGTGCTGGGCAGGGGATCTAGCTTGCTCGGGCAGAGCCTCCAAGTCCTCCTCCTGGCCAGGGCACAACCTAGGGAGCAGTGGCCCATGGCTGTGGGACCAAAGAGGGCATCCTCGGGCCCCAGTTCTGTGACGGGGCTACTTCCATCTGCCTCTCCTGCCCCTAAGCATCACTCCTTCCCCCATGCCAGTTTGTGCACAGCATCCACCACTCCAGGGCACCAGTGTCCCTGCTTCACTTGGACCCCATCCCACCATCACAGCACCATGCAGGCATCACTTTTGCTGCCCACATGCAACCAGAGCAGGCATCCCACGAGGACCAACACCCAAGCACCCTTCATCTTATCACCATGCACACCCTCGTGGGTGCCTGAACCCCCAGGATCCACGTACCCCAAGATGTTGACATCATCCCCTCCCACACCAACAACTTCACTGGCCAAGAGTCACAATGGGCCATAAGCAGGGTTGTTGAGGGTTGCCCGTGGGCAACTCCAAGCCAGGGAGCAGCTGGTTTACGTTAGGTGGTGTTGGGTCTCGCCTCACCACAGATGGAGAAAATCATAACATCTCCTGTGTTATTAATTAATGTGCTTTCACAGAAAATGGAAACTCTTTCCAACCTTGTGGAGGAGTGAATCCGCTCCACAAACTGGCCCTATCAACAGCCCAAGCAGGGGCAGCAGCCCACAGGGAGAGCAGGTCCTGGGGGAATAAAGGACCAAGGCATTCTGTTGCTAGTGTTTCTCCCAGTGAAGAAAAGCTGGACCTGGCTGGGGTGCAGATCGCTCCCACCGCCCCGTCTGCACCTCTGCGGGCCCTCCCGGCTCAGCATCCCACTGCCTCCTGGGGATGGAAGGCCTCAGCAGCGGTCCCTGGTGAGACCCCGCGCATGAGATGAAAAGCTGGGAGCTCCCCTCTTCTCACCAGTAAAATACCAATTTAACCACAGACACCCACTTTTAAGCATCTTCTCTGCATTGGGGAACTGGGCTGGAGAAAGATACTCCATGTGACCATCACGGACTCTGGTTACCTCCATTAGCAGTCCATTAGCAAGGGTGGTCCTTCCCATCCAACTCCAATTCCAAGCTGCTCTGCAGATGAGCGGAGCAGAGACCCCTTGGCTGGGCCAAGAGGTGCCCATGGCTGGCACAGCCTCTCCCCATTTTCAGGACATCACACTCCTGTTATTCACGCAAGCCTGGTTTGCCCATTGCGTTGCTGGTCAGCAGTTTTCTAGTGGAAAACACAGCTTCTGCAAAAGTAATGTTTTCCCTGCAAGAAAGTTCTGGTTTTCTCCCAAAGACCAAGCCTCACACTCGTTTAGCCGAACTGGAACAATTTGAGGTCAGCCTTCCATGAAACCTCCTGTGACATATCACAGTTTGCTGTCATGTACCACACGAGAGCTCAGGGCACCGCGAAGCTCGGTCCAGGGAGAAGAGCAGAGACTGTCAATGCTCTGCCAGCTTGGGAGGACACGGGCAGGCATGCGGGAGCTGAAAATGAAGTATGCTGAATTGAGCGGTTTTGCCCTCATTTGTTTTTTTAATTTTTGGAACTTTCCATCCCACAGAAGATTTTAACTAGTTGATTTTTCCACCCTGTTGAGGACAAAAACAAATTCTGAAATATCACGATTTCCACAAGGGCAAAACTCCTGATTTTCAGCCACTTTCTCCTAAGACCTTACCCTGGCAGCACTGCCAGGAGGCCCCAGCCACCCACACAGAAGATACTGACAGATATATGTATGTCAGATTTGCAGCCACTTCCCCAAGAGGGGCTCTTAGGTGTTTGATAAAGTATGAGCCCACAGCAGGGCCATCACATGGTCCCTTCTCCCAGCCTGGCCACAGCATTGGAGCCAAACACTGGTGCCATCCTCACCAGCTTTTGCTGAGCCACAGAGGAGGGAGACCCGTGGGAAATACCAAAAGGTCCATCTGATTGGGGTTGTGTGTCCAGCACTGGTTGATAGTGGATGTTTAGAAGAACTCAAGAGAGACCTTCCCAGGAGCTGCTTTGGGACATACAAATCATTCCAGTAGCCACCAATACACCAAAATTTCTCTGACCCCTTTCTGAATCAAACACAGTCAGCTGGTGGTATAAAACAAGCCTGTGTGTTGGCTGGCTCTGCACAAAAACTGCAGCTAAGGAGCTGTCACAAGCTGGTCCCTGTCCCATGAGGTCTGCTTGCAAAGACGAGACGAGTTTGTCATATGGCAATTAGTTGCAAGGAACCCCCCAAAGCCTCCAGAGCTGCTGCTCACTGCCTCTGGCCCTTGCAATAAACTTACTGCCGCTCTCCCATTTCAGATGGCCAGCTGTTCCTTATTTCTAGACCTGTTTCCTTTCTACTAATTAATCAGCTCCAAATGTCTCTTCACGTGGTCTGCCTGAACATTAGACCAGAAACATGATGTCAGGACACACTTGCCCAGACCCTCTCATGCCGCAGGTGAGGTGCCAGGAGTGCCAGCAGCAGGGCTGGAATGATCCTGTGTGGCCACCTCTGTGGCCACCATGCTGCTCCACGTAGCCAGATCCTGCATTGCTGTGGGTCCAGGGCGCAGGCAGCGCTGCCTTTTTGGCAGGGGATGGTGGATGGAGAATATTGATGCTGCTCAGCCCGTTGTACTGGCTCCTACTGAAGGAGGCAAGCATGGGCCCCATCATCACGTATGACTGCAGCTCACCTCCAGCTGAGCTGGGGTTGAAGTCTCGGGGTAAAACAAATGGGTTCACAAGATAAAAGAAAAGCAAAGGGTGGATGAAGCACTCTACAGAGCAGGCCACACCAAGGTCAGCCGGACTTAACCACAGCTGACATATCCTTGGCAGAGCTGCCTGCGCACAGAGCCAGCAGTGGGGAAACACATACAAGGACTCGTGTCCAGGGGAGCCAGAGGCTGCCCCAGCCCCGAGCGGAGGAGCTGGGACTGGAGTCGCCGCCAGCATGGCCGGGCTCTGCTGTTTCAGCTCCTGGTCAGACACCCTTCCCCTTGGAAAAGTTGGAAGGAACCAAATTTTTCTTTTATTATCTTGGATCTGACTCACACAGAGAAGGTGCTCCAAGGCCGCCTGTGCCAGGACATTCACAAAGTTTCCCAGCAGAAGAATGAAGCAAAACAAGGGGAAGCTCTTTGATCTTTATGGCCCTGATGCTTTGAGCCAACATAGTGGCGAGCATGAAGCTGCGCTTCCCGTCCAGGTTTGCGATCGTTCCTCCAGGCCATGGCCTCAGACAGCAGCACTGAAGCATCTTCCCTCCCTCAGACAGGTCCCATTGCAGCAGGACTAACCACAGAGGGGTGCTGAGGACCAGAGCTCTGACCTCAACTCTGCTGCTCACCTAGGGTAAAGAAACCTGTCTCAGTGCTTTGTTTTCATGAGACAGAAAGGACATCTCCTGGTAAGCCCCTTCCAGGTCTCAGGGTGGAAGCACATTTGAGTGTGTGGTTCCCCCATGTGTACATCTGTTACAGACAGCACAGGCTGCTCCACCACCATAGAGCTCGGCAGATGGAGGATGATGACTAAACAACAGGCTTGTTTGCCATTATAGTGCCTTCTGAACCAGAAGGGTCACTTGAGAAATTCAAATTGAAATCTGCATTTTGAAGAGTTCATAGTACCAAGAAGGATTTTGGTGGTGCATTCATCTAACTCTCCTTCAAAGCCTCATCTCCCCCAACAATCAGTAGTGGCCAATTACAGAAAGGAAAAGGCTGCAATATCCACCCTGATGGCCTGTTCCAGAGGTGGTGAGTCTCCTCAGACTCGGCTCCCAGAGGTTACGTTAGGCCACCCAAAGTAAGCAAGGGTGGCCAGCCAGCCAGCTCTTCATGCAGCAGACATGCCCAAAGAGCCGGAACCTTGGCAAATCATATGACACGAGGGCTGCAAGCCCCAGAGACTCTCTAGAAACCATCCCACGTGGAGAGGGAGGCTCTGCCAAATGGAGAGGACTCAGCAGCTGCAGCACCAGGGCAAACACTTGCTGGAGCCATTGAACACAGCCTCTGACTTCTCCTCTTGCCCATGGCATAGCCCTGCTGAGACCCGCTTCAACAGCAGTGGGCTGCACCCACCAGCATCAGCCCCTCCAGGCTGGAGCCAGGCTGGTCATGTGTCCCGTGCCACCCTGCACCATGGCCCTGCTGCCAGCTTCGCTCCAGCTCTGGCTGCATGTAGGGTTTCAGGACCTCCTCCCACAGACAGATTTGCTTGTGCCAGCTGAATTGCTCAACAGGATATTAGCTGCCTGGGCGGCAGATGCCCAGCACACAAACCTCCACTGAAGGACTGACGCCCTCCAGGCATGGGGCTGGCAGCATGTAGCTGCCAGTCCCACTCCCCTGGGGCTCTGCAAACCCTCCACCAGCCCTCCAAGCCTTCTTGGCAAGTGAAAAGCCCTCATCTTCTCCAGGATGTGAAAGGACCAATTCAAAGTTGTACCGAACGTGTTCCCAAAGAGCCGGTGCAGCTGAGGCCCCCTGGACTCATTGCAGCAGTGGCAGCTGCAGAGCAGCCTGTGAGGTGGATGCAGGGGCCAAACAGAGTGCTCTGCTAGCAGCAGAGCTCCAAAATCCCAGCTCTTCCCAGTCCTTCCCAGCATATTGGAGGGAGTGTGGGAGCCCCAGCCAGAGGTGAGGGGCGGCTGATGAACGAGGTGATAACACCTCAGCAGATGGCTCCAAAGGCTGAGCCGCACTTGGGGGGCTTAGACAAAACACAGAGGTGAAGCCCAGATGTTTAACTTCAGCATCTGGATATGATTGCTAAACAGAGATGCTCACATCTGACCATTCTGCCTGGAAATAAATGGTTTGTTTGACCTTCTCCATAGCCTGCCCCAGTATTTTCTGGATCTCTCCTAAACACACAGCAGCTGCTCCCCCCTTGCCCGGACTGGCCACATGTCAGCAGAGCACCATGGGCATCGCTGCGGGCACCATGGCAGCTGAGGGTGCCTAGGACATGGCATCAAGGAACACAGGGCAGGGGCAGTGCCGCAAACCCAGAGGAAAGTCCAGTGGGGTGGAAAACATCCTGCAATGCACCCACCCTGTCAGCATGTTTCAGAGCAGGACACCAACCCTGGGTGCCCACCCTGCCCAAGAGCCCAGCTCATGGACTCCAGGTGTCTGCTTCTGCCCTGAAGTCCTCTGGTACTGGGGGGTGATGGGCCTAAGAAGCACCTTGGGGGCGCTGGAAGAGCCTGCTCATGGAGATGGGTCCCCAGGCCATGTTGGAGGCAGGCAGCCCTTTTCAGAGAAGATATCTGATCTTGGATCCAAGACGCCACCACAGGAGAATCCACCACACTCCTAATAAGTGGAAATTGTAGGCGTTGGGTGGTGTTGAAGCTGACAATGAAGATAGTGATTAGTGATGACGGGCAGCACCAATTAAGGCTAATCTGCCTAATGGCCAAGTCTGAGGGTAGTGCGTGTGACTGATGGTGACAAGTGATGGCAGCTGGAGGAGGCCACAGTGACCACAGCGATGTAAGACAATTCTGGTTGGCAGACAGAGCAAACAAGTGGTGACACAGTAATCTGTTACTCGGTTTATTTGCAATCCTGCAGACACATCTGGCTCCGAGAGCGCCACGGTCCTGTGCTTCTCCAGACGGACTCGGACTACGCAGGCAGCACTGGAGGCAAAACCCTCCTGTGGGCAGAGCGGGATGCAAGGGAGCGGTGGCACCGCCTGGTTTGGCACATCAACAGGGGTATTTAAAAGATGGGTAGACATAGTGCTTAGAGATATGGTTTTAGTGATGGTTTTTGTCGGCACTAGGTTGACAGTTGGAACAGATGATCTGAAAGGTCCCTTCCAACCCAGGCGATTCTATGACTATGATTCTGTAGTATCTCGGTCTGCTCCAGGCTGGTTCCGCCAGCGCCCTCCCAACTCAGCAAGAGGAGGCAGAGCTGGCAGGGCTGGGCAGGAGGTGTCGGAGCCACCTGTCACAGTGGGACAAGGAGACCAAGGTCCCCCTGAGGCCTGGCAACTGGCTGCCCACGACTGGCACCTGCCCTGGCACAGCCTCTGTGCCAGCCGGTCCCTTGCACAGGCCACAGCTCCATACCAACAGCACTCAGCTCCACAAGCCACAGGCTGGTGCAGCTGGCCAAAAGCAATGATACAGTGCAGCCAGGGTGCCAGGGTGGCCAGCCCACAGGGCAATGAGTACACTGAGTGCTCCATGGCCACTCGTAGCCTAACCCAGCCCCAGGCACAATGATGGCATCTGTGTCCCCTTCCATGCTGCCTTTACGTGTCAGGCACCGGCAGGGAGGAGGGACAAAGATACCCCGGGCAGCAGAAGCACCCCCAGAGCCGGAGCAGAAAGCACATGAAAGCCAGGCTGGTCCTCGGGGACCGGGGCAATACTTCACATGGGTGAAAAGGGCAAAACACATCAGCTTGCCGCAGTAAGAGCAGTCACACAAAGCAGGAGCCATTCACAGAGCAATATGTTAACTGTCATCGAGCCCGGCAGCGTGACAAGGGCCAGCACCTCATGCCCATCAGATTTATTCTCTGCCTGAGGTTAAAAGCAGGGCTCCGGTCCAAACGAAGCTGGTGCACATCAGCTAAAAGCCACCGAAGTAAGACCACAGAGTTACAAGTGTTGGTAGGGTGCAAACAAGCTCCAGCACTGCTGCTAAAAGCTAAAGCTCTCAACCCAAGAACTGCTCACTGAGCCTGCCAGTTTGGAGTTAGAAAGGCTGGTTTTGTGGCATCTCCCCAGGATGGGCTCTCTTGCCCATCAGGAGCAACATGGGAGCTCTGTTCACGCCAAGCCATGCCTTCCAGCACCAGCACCTTTACTTGAGGTGCCTCTGACACATAGTGGTGAACCAGCTCTGCCCAAACTCCTCCTGTTCACGCTGCAGCAGACCACAATGAGGCTGTATCCAGCAGACACTGTCCACAGCACTTGCTTCTCCAAGATGATCTGGGGGACACGGCTAAGAGCTAGGAGTCTCTGGTACCCCCAAGAGGAGGTGGCTCCAGCCCAGGTGGTAAGAGCTCACAAGAGAGCGCTGGCAGTGAGGGACTCGGAGAGGAGGCCAGCAGCAGTGGTATGAGCCCAGGGATGACTTGGCAGCCCACACCACAGACCCGGCAGGTAATACCACTGAAGGACACAGCCACTAGTGGCATCTGCAGCCCCTATAGCACCCTGTCCAGAGGAGGAGCCCCAGGTCCCCTAGTCTGACGTCCCCACAGGTTCGGGATGCTCCGCAGCAGCAATGCTGGGTGGTGCAGCACAGCAGCACAGCGCTGATCCCAACCGGAGCAGCCCCGGCAGGAGGGCACCGTGGGGCACTCCCTGCTCTCACCCCACACACACTGATCTTATCACCAGCCTTGAGGCTCAGACGCATTTTTGTCTCGATTTTGAATTTGCTCTGGTTTTAATTTCAGGGGATGATGTTGTATCTAGCAATGCAGCCCCCGATTAGCACGTGCACCGGCACACACACACACACACACACACACACACAACATTGCCAGACTCAATCACACATGTTTGCTCACGACCTCTCAGAAATCTTTGGATTCAGACCAACTTTTCTTTTATTACATGCATTTGTTGTAGTCTGATATTTATAGTTTACTTAAAATAAACGGCTCTTTATGTTTCCCGCTTCCTGCTCCTGAGGGGAGGGTCTCGCGGGGTTGCTGTCTGTCTTATTCTCTCTTCCCTCAACCTTTTGCCACTTTTTTCCTCTTCCATAAACATTTTTCAAGCAGATCCTACATTTACCAGACACTGATGAGCTTTGTCCCAAGTTCTTTCAGTGGTTCTGGTAAGCGAGACCCTGGTTCAGGTTGAAGCAGACAACACAGTGCACCAGTGGACCAGCTGTGACACAGGGCCTTCACTGAGCAAAACGCTGGAGGAAGAGGAGGATGAAGATGAGGAGGAGGAGGCAGGGTGGTCTCCAGGGCATGGGAGCCAAGCACAGATCCAGGCCATGATGCGAACTTGCTTGCAGCAGCAGGACACAAGGATGCGGCACCCAGACTGCAGTAGGGGAGGAAAGGGGTGGCAAGAGTCACTGCACCCCATCTCACCTGCCCCGCCTGGGTTGTGAGCATGGGATTCCCCCCTGCAACCCTCCACTCCAGGAGGGACCCTCTCCCCAGACTAGGGTGCACGTCCCAGTGGTGGAACTTCATGAAGGTCTCTGTTCCCACCCAGGCCAGCTCCAACCAGGCTGCTCCCAGGCTGCACCAGTCAAGGTCTGAGTATTTCCAACAACAGAGATTCCCATCCCTCCGCAGGCCCCTGTTCCAGTATTTGAGGACCCTCATGGTGGCCTTGTGATTCACCCTTGCATTTACAGGGAATTTCCCTTGTTTCAGCTCCTGCTGATGCCTCTCGCCATCTCTCTGCACACCATCGAGAAGCCCCAGCTCCATTTTTTCTGCACCCTCCCATTTGCCCTTGGGTGACCAAATGATGATCAAATGCCCCGTGCCCTACAGCAAAGGGATCATGAGTTCTTGATGGAGGATGGAAGCCTTGCAGGGACCTCAGCTGCTTGGCACAGCAGGCTCCATGTTGCCTTGCAGCACCCCAAGGTTCAAGATGTTCTAACAGCATCCCTGCAGATGGTGGGAGGACAGAGGGATTAAGCCAATGTTTGTGTGGCCTTTCCCACTCAGCAGCCTCTTGGCAGCTCTCTCCATCACTGGGGCTGACGAGCCCCATTTGTTTTGGAAAAGCTGTTTGGTTTCTAACCTTCTGTTGTGAAGGGAACATTTTCACTGTGAAAATTACCCTTCCTTCTTGTTTCAGGCTCTGGGGCTCCATTTGGCCCTGTCTCTCCAGGGGTAGCCCTCCTGTACACACACATGTGTGAGCTCACACCCAGCCCATTTGCAGGATGTGAGTAGATTCACATACTCCCTGTTTACACACTGGCCCGCACAGTGCATGTCCAGACATATGTGTGGGCTCAAACACTGCACCTTGCACACACCTGTGAAAGCCCACACACTGCCCTTCTGCATGCACACATGCACACACATGCACACACATGCACACATCTCTCTGATCATTTTTGAGGCCAAAGGCTTCATCCTGCAGGAAATCTGGATGTAACAGCAGGAGTAAAGCCTGGCTTTACTCCTCCAGACAGCCCTGCAGACAGCCCTGCAGACATGCCATCCCATCCCATCCCATCAGGAAGCTCTCCCAGTTGATGGTGCCACACACCCCTAGGCTGTTTCCATACGATACTTTGACCTCAGTTGCTTTTTCCCTTGCCTTCTGTCACTATTCCCTTCCCTTCCTTTTCCCTTTTTTCTTTTCTTTTAAAATAATTTATTTTTATTTTCCTTAACTTTTTCTTGCCTTTTTCCTTTCTTTTTTCCTTTTCTTTTTTTTTTAAAAAACTTTTCCTTTCCAAAATTTTGCTTTTTAATTTTCTTTTTCCTCCCTTTTTTCTTTCCGTTCTTTCTCTCCTCTCTGCTCCAGCTGCATGCAATCCACACAAAAGCATTTGACTTTCGCACACCCGTTAATCATTTGCCAGCTCAGTTTGCGAGCAGGCCATGGCACATGAGTGCAGTACCATCCTAGGGCTTGGAGGGGGGGACAACAGCCTGAGCCCACAGCGCCTCACAGCACTGGAGGCAGAGGGGTGGGGGGACCTGTGGCTGGGAAATGCCGGCGGACGCCCCTGCTGTAATGAGCAAAAACCCTCCGCAAAAATGCTCCCGCAGATACCATTACAATGGGCTGAATGAAACCGCCTCCTCAAAACACTCCATGCTGGGAGCAGGGCCACCAGCAGCCACCGCCTTGGCAGCGCTGCCCCCCAGCACCCAACGGGCAGCCCTGCCTACCCTGCCTCTGCCTGCGGCAGCTCCCCACCCCGGCATGGCCCCGGATCGCTGCTGGAAATCTTCAAACCCCTGTGCGTAAAACACCCTCAGAGAAAAATGGGATTAACCTGGGTGAGGGGTGGCCTCAGCTCCCGGGCTGGAAGATAAACTGGGCTCCTGGGTGCAAAGTGACATAAGGTGGAAGGTCCTCCCTGCCCCAGCTTATCCCAGAGCAGGCGGGAGGCCCCAGGGACGGAGGGCCATTGGAGTGTGCCAGAGGAGCAATTTCTGACAGCAAATCCTCACCAAGAGAAGAGCACAGCAAGGGGCAAGCAATATTTTCTAGAGTGTTTCTGGGCAGGGTTCCTGGGGTTCAGGATAGAGGAGGGCAGCGTGGCACCTGGATGGCTGCACAGAGTAAATCCCAAACCCTATGGCAAACTGGTTCCAGTGGCTGCAGGGTTTACCCCCAGGAGCTCAAACAAGCACTCAGATGCTTGTCTGAATCATCATACAGATGTCTCCTGTTCTTCATCGAGTCCCATGGCCTCAACCCTGCCCCTCTTAGCACACCCCTCCTTAGCAGGGAGCCCTGGGGGGGGATCATCCCACAACCAGAAACAGGACCCCGTGGGCCAAAATGCCCTGAGCCCCCTGAGCTACTCACAACAGGCTGAAAACAGGCATGAGCATGAATTCCTTGGCTACCCTCCATGCCCCTGGAGGCCTTACAAGACCTGAAGGCACCGAGGGGCTTTGCTTCTCCTGGGGAAATCAAGACCCAGCATGAGACAGGACCCGGGAGTCCCATGGGAGTGGAGAGCAGGGTCATGGGAGTCAGTTCATAAATGAACTTCCTGGACCCCCAAGCCACCGTACAGGGGGAGGGTCCTGTGAGAGCACCAGGGCTGGCCATGCTCTCCTGCGGCATGCCAACAGCTCTCCAGCTGCCAGGAGAGGACTTGACATCACCTGGAACAAAGCAACACCCCAAGGAGCTGTGGGGTCAATGAAACCTCCAGCTGTCCTGGGCAGCCTCATGGGGACACCGCCGAGAGTAGCCACAGTCACCCTCACACCCTGGGAAGTGTCCCCCTCACATGGACCACAGCATCCGTGGTGCAGCCCCAGGGATGGGCACGACACTGTCCGCTCCCCTTGGACACCCACCCTCCACAACTTCGACAGCTCCCAGCTCGTTTTCTCCAGCACAAGGACTCCTCAGAAAAGGTCCAGGGCATCCTCCCCATTTGGAGGGGAGCTACAGCCAAGCGCCTGGGGCAGGCCATGAGGACGCCGGATCATTTCAGAGCGCGGGGGCAGGCCAGCGGGACCTGGCAGGCGATGAGACGGGAGGACAATACAACGGCCCATTTGTACTCCCAACTCCCAGCCCCCCCGGGCCCTGCCCCATGCCATAGTAAGGCTGGTATTCAGGAATTAATTGATGTAATTAAAGTGTGGCATGACTTTGCCATGGCCTCTGAAGGCAGTGGCGACGGGCCAGGGTCTGGGGGTGGAGGAGGAGCCCCTCGCGTGCTATTCTCCCTATAGAAAAAGGGAGATCTTGGGCAGATCCAAGGCATGAAATTGGTATAAAGAGATTGTCAGGGAAGCGTAACGGTGCCGCCTTGCCGCCATCAGCAGCTGTGGGGTGATAATTCATCCCAGCAAGCTGCTACATCCCACCTCACTGCAGCAGCACCTCTGGCAGGTGACATACCCAGCACTGGGAGGTGTCCCAAGGTGTGCCAACCCGGCTGGGCTCTGTGGTTGCTCCACTCCAGTTCTGCAGGGTGGCTCACCAGCACGGACAGGGCTTGGACATGGAGCTGGGGGCTATGCTGGCAGGACAGTGTCACCTTATCTCACCCCAGAGTGTGCGCTACAGGACAGGGATGTCTCCAGGCTTCCCCCTTCCCTGGCTCTCAAAGGCAAGGCGATTCAAGCAGTGACAGTAACAATATCCTGACATCAAGAGCACACAGGGCGAGAGAACAGAGCCTGGCCCTGATTTCTGACCACTTGCCCGGGTGGGAATAATTTTCCCACTGGGGTTCCTGTGTCAGAGGGCTGCCGAGCCCGGGGCTAACCGCAGCATGCCAGCTGGAGTCCTCCCAGCTCACTGCCCGCCTGGCAAAGTTGTAAGCAAATCCCCTGGTGCTTTCAGCAGCCAGGGAGAATGAAGCGGTGCAGCCCAGGGGGAGCGGGATCCCACACGGGGCTCTGTGGTGAGCTGGTGACAGGGGACGCCTTGTTGTTAATGAGGTGCAGAAGAGGATGCAGACATCCGCCCCCTCGCCTCCCTAAGGGTGCTGGCTCCACAGCTGCCCTGGCAGCTTTCTCTGGGTTTTAGAGCAGCAGGAGGCTGACCCCAGCGCTCCCCACATCTCCCCATCCGAGCACTGAGCATGTCTGGGGTCTGGCTGCTGCAGGATGGACGAATCCATCCCCACCCCTACAGCACAGTGACAGCATCAGATCGGATTCCTGTCCCCTGCTAGAAACTTCATGGCTCCTCTCATTGCTCCTCCACCTGCCCTCCTAGGCATGGTCCACGCAACAGCCCAACTTCCTGGCCAGGAGGAAGGACAAACCAGGAAGCTGGGAGATGAACGGCTCTGGTGTAAGCATCTCCTCAGGGTCTCCATCCCAGCACTGCCACACCCTCTAAAGTCTCAGGCAATGGGCTGCCCTTTGGCTTCCCCTGGAAAAGGTAGAAACAAGCCATGTGGCGCCTTTTTGCATATGGTCACAGGGGGGTGATGGTTGTCCCTGTGCCAGAGTGGCATCTCCAGCCAGCCATTTCATCCCACGTGGGCCTTGGGATGGCAGAGAAGGATCACAGAGCAGGCAGAACATCCACACGGCTGCAGCTGCTTGGGTCTACTGGGTTGGGAACAAGCCGGGAGGACAGCGCCTCTGGGGACCTTCCCAGTCCCTCCTCCAGAGCAGCAGGAGCCACTGGGTTCCCACCACTGCTCCACCACTGTGGAGCAGGAGGGAGAGCAGACATGAGATCAACCTCCAGAGCAGCTGCTGGAAACCCAATCAGAGCAATCCAGCTGCACCACAGAGCGCCGGGGCTCTCCCCATCCCTCCTTTCCAAGCCCAGGGGCCACTTCTGTGAGCCACCGCCAAAGCCCTGCACCAGCTCCTCTGCCTGCCGAAACCACAGCTCCCATGCCTTGCACGCTCCATCCTATTGAGGTCGCTCGCCAGACACTGCGGCTTGGCCTGTGCCCCCTGGATTTGGCGTGAGCACGCCTGCGGCCCAGGGTAAACAAACAGCCTTTCCTCCGGGGCTGTTGCCTCTTGCCACCGCAGCCGCCTTCTGCTGGCCTGGCTGTGCTGGCAGCGCGGCACAGAGGTTCAGCAAGGTCCAGCCCTGTGGTCGCTGCGGGCTGGGCTGACGGCACTGCCTGCCACCAGGGCTGGCGGAGAGCAGGGCTGAAACAACAAACAAACAAGAAACATGCACGGCTTGTCCAGGCCTGCACATTGGAAACAGAGATAAGCTGCTCAGAAAGCCAAATCCCAGCAAGGCGGCGGAGCGGGAAGGAGGGGGCAGCGGAGTTGCCATGCTCTGGCCAGGAAGCAGATGCCAAGGAGGGGAAGCATCCCGAGGTGCAAGCAGGAGCTGCTGGCTCTGCTGTATAGCACCCAGCTCTGGCTGCGGGACAGAGGGAGGGGGGACTGGGCTGAAGAGCACAGTCCTGTCCCCTTGCACCACAGCCAGCCCTGCCGGGAGCCACACCACTGAGCACACGTGGTGACAGTGGCGAAACGAAGGGCAGTAAATCATTAAGCTGCTGTGACCCCATGCTGGAAGCGCCCGGGCACCTCGACTCGCACGTGGCTGCACAAGGGCTGGAGTCAGGATCCTCGCACCCGGCTCCCCACCCTCTCCACTGTGCAAAGACCCTTGTGCTCTGCCCTGGCAGGAGCAGCTGCCTCGCTCCTCAGGCTCATTATATTTTTCTAAACAACCAATCTTACAAGTGCAGTTTGGAGCACAGTGAACCTGGGACTGAGTTATTTCTGCAGCCCTGATTCTTTGGAAAGTGCTGAAGCAGGCGAGAGAATAGTTCATGGTCCCCTCAAACGCACCCGACCTCCCCGGAGGAGCTGGCTGAGTTAGTGGTTTGAGCAGAAGACTTGTGCTTTATTCCCAGCTCTGCCACTGACTCACTGGGTGGCTTTGAGTGAATCATTTCCCTCCGTGTGTGTTTTCAGCTGGGAAGCACCGGCTGGGGCAGCTGCTGCTCCCCAGGTGCCAGGCAGATGTACCTGGCCAGCTGCAGGATGGGCAGCAAGGGCACAACGTGGTGGAGAAAGGCAGCTCTCGTCCCCGTCAGGAGCAGCCTCTGCCCCGAGGGCCAGCTCAATCCCATTACCAGGCAGAAGGTGAAGCAGGCTGACACCCCAAGCTGTACCCAGCCTGCTGCAGGCAGAGTGGAGACAATGCTGCCTCTGCCACCAAAGCAGTTTCCTTCCTCTCTCCCCTGTGCCACCCTCTGCCATCCAGACATCCTCAGAGCCCACCTTTGCCTCAGAGAGCCTCACATTCTCCATCAGTCCAGGGCAGATGGGGCTCCTGCAGCCCTCCCCAGCACCATGTTCCTGGTTGGAAAGATCCAGGTCAGACCCAGCAGTGGTAACCGCAGGATTTCAGATGCTTTGGGAAAAAGAGACTTGTTGCTAGAAATAAAGCTTTACATGTTCTGGACCACCATGATGACTCAGTGCTGTTAAAGCTGTGCAAGCTCTGCATCTTCTGGGCTTGCACTAGTACAGCTGCAAACACCAGTCAAGGGGCTAAACCCACAGGCCCGTGGGGTGTTGCTCCTGTGCCCATTGTGGCACTGAGCTGGGCAATTGCAGCCATCAAGCACCTGGTATAGGGATCACCAGGTTCCTGGAAGAACTTCCAGAAGAGTGGCCTCTGGGCCATTACAAGGTGATGAAGCGAAGGTAAGAAATGCAGAATACGGTAGGCACTGTGGATGGGTTTCCCAAGCCAGATGTCAGGGGGAGGTCAGGGGGTGCAGAAGGCAGCGTTGTGATTGTTTGGAAGAGAACAAGGGTCAGTCCATGAATCCCCCTGATGATACTGGCTCACGGTTTCCTTCCACATGGCATTACCCTGGGACATTACGTTCTCTGCATTTTACTGAAGAGAAAATTGTGTGAGTGAGAAGCAAGTCAGCTACAGAGGTCAGCAATGGTTTGAACTTGGAGACCAAACTCGGAGCACCCTCCACCACCTATAGCCATGAGATCACCAGTCCCCTCTGCAGTGGCACATGGGAGACCCAGGCGTGCAGTCAGGTGCCAGACCCCTTCACGGGACAGGATGAACAGCCACAGAGACAGAGAGCAGGAAAATACATGCATCGGAACACGGGGTATCCTCCACAGAAAATGCAGCTACTGGGGTCACAGGGGAGAAACAGAGAGGTCGGGGAGAGACCTGCCGAAGGGAACATGTTCTCACCAGGGAGAGATCAGCTCTCCTCTGCCACTATGATGTGTCCCTGGGTACATCAGCCCCAGTCCCCACAAGGGTACTCCCCAAGGAGCCCCCAGGGATTCTCCCACAGGCAGCTCCCAGCACGGCTGGGTCCCAGCAGACCCAGAGCTCCCCGGGGCTCCAGGAATCTCCCTCACCACCTCCAGCAGATCAGTCCTGAAGCCTGAACAGTTTGTTCCTCTCCACCTCGCAGCTGGCTCAGGCGAGACAGGGCAGGGGAGGGGGTTCTGCGTGTGTTCTGGGCAGGCAGTGCTGCCCGTCTGCCTGCAGCAGGCTCCGGGCAGGCAAAGAGCACCCTCTGCCGCTGCTCCAGCAGGCGCTGCTCTGCAAAACCAGCGCCCGGCTCCCAGCCTGGAAAATGAAAGAAACTCCAAGGCCCAGATTGTCACCGAACTAATAGGCACAGCAAAAAGAAGTTTATAAATCCGGTTTGCTTCTCTAAATGGATTTGCATTTGGCATCTCCTCCAACAAGGGCAATGAAAACAGACTTTGATATCATATGCTATCAGTTTACTAATAAAAACAGACCACAGTTGCCAAACACATCTGAGCATCTTAAAAGTGCTCTTTGAATTAAAGAGACATTGCCAGATTTAAAGTGCATGTTCTTAGTTTAGAAACTAGACTGCATCAATTAGACACGAGTACACCAGCAGAGATGAAGGATGCAGACTGAGTACACCCCGTATGTTCCTACACACATCTATATGTGCACACAGCTGCTCACATATATACATGTCTAGCCTCTGCTTTGCTTCTTTAGCAGTAGCATTCCTGGGCGCAGGGGGGATGTGCTGGGCCTGCTCCCTGGCACACCCTGCCTGGGAGACCCAGGCTCCCACCTGAGCAGGGAAAGCAGCGCGGCAGGAAGCCAGGGCAGCGTGGCGGGCTGCGGGCAGACAGGACCAGGACCAGGACGGGCTGCAGCTGGCCCTGCGTGGAGCAGCACACCTCCACGACAGCCAGAACCTCACCAGGAACCAGCGCCTCACTGCCGCTCTCTCACGGCCTGCCGGGCTGCAGGAAAACCTGGCAGGTGAGACCACCTCAGGGATCAGCTGGCCACCGAGATGAGTTCATGGCACAGCACTGAGAGCTCCCAGGTCTGAATCCGAGGGGACTGCACTGGGGTGGGAGCCAGCAGCTCTCCGGCACTGTAGCATCTCTCCCAGCATGGCTGCCTGCAGCAAGACACTAGAGAATGAGAGCGGACCCTGCCCTGCTCTGGCCTCCACCAGCCGCTTGGGCCAGGGTTCAGACTGTCCACAGGGCTGTTGGTCAGAGTACGGCAGCCCTGCTTTTGGGGGAGAATGGGAGACCAGCAGCTGGGACAGCTACAAAGCCTGTCCCTGCAGATTTCTGTCTCTGAGTCACTGGCTGATGCTGGCTAACAATACAGGGAGTTATCAAAAAAGCAGTTGTCAAAAAGGGTAAGTCTGATTGTTCTTGTCCCTGTCTGCCTAAACCTGTCTACATACCCTCACACCATGTTGACACAGTCCCAAGGCTTGGAAAGGCTCTCACTTCCCAAAAGTCAGCAGTTCAGCGAGTCGCTTCAAGGAGTCCCAGCCTCCACTCAGCGTGCAGGAGGATGCATGGGGACCAGCTACCCACCACTCCAGATGGCCATGTCCCCTGGGAAGACAGGACCTCTGTGCCAGCTCCCCTCTGGAGGTGCCCAACTCTCTCCATCCTCCTCCATCTCCAATCACAGCTCCTCACAAAGGGGCCTAAAATCAGGAGAGGTGAAGCACCCCCTTCCTTGCCCCTAGGACAAAGCTGGTCAGGAATTTTCTCTCATTGTCATTTTCCTAAAGGAAAATCCACTTGTGCCCAGCCACGCTTCTCAGTTCTGTGACCTTTAAGACTGACTGTCTGCTGGGAAAGCAGGAAACAAACAGATTTGTTTGGTTCAGTTTGATCTGACTCGAAATATTTTTGGTTGTAGTCCTGATCCAAAGTGTTTCATCTCAGATCAGTTCCACATTAATCCGTAATTCCCTGGCAGGCTGCGCTGCCAGCAGCACTGTAGCTGGGATGTTGCTCCCTCCTGGGGCCCCGTTCCTACACCAGAGTGTATCTCTGGCAGAGCAGAGCAGATCTCTGCGGCTGCTCTGACCAGCCCCAGCCAGGTGTGCCGTGGGGGTCGCACACAGCTGGGCAGCAGCCTTTGTCAGAGGTCACAGGTGCCCCCTGTGAGCGCAGGTCTGTGACAGCCTCCCTCTCTGCTGTCCCCAAGCAGTTTGGTGACCACATCTGTGCACGGGCTGAGAACTTGGCCTACGAAGCATCAGACAGGCCTTCGCTGCTCAGCAGGAAGCTCCTCTGAAGCAGCTCCTCGCTCTCTTCTCTGCAACTTTTATTCACTTCTCTCTGCTCTGGGACTATCCAGCATTTGCCCCCCCAGCAGCGATCCTTGTCTTCTTGACACTATGCCCCTGCCCTGCTCATAATGCCATGTGTGAGCACAGTAGGAACCTGAGCCCTGCGTGAACGACAAAAAAACCCTTTGATGACTCTCGCTGCTGAGCTGGTCTCATCAGTTAAGTCAGTTAATGTTTCAGGACACAGAGACGTGGGGGTGGAGGCCAGTGCTGCCAGTGGCAAAGCGAGGGCACCATGTCGGGGACAGCAGTGAACAGGGGCTGCAGACAACCAGCGGCCGTCTGTGCGTGTCCCATGGCATCCCCCCCGGGCAAGCCCAGCTCCAGGCAGATGCACTCCCCGTGCAGCAGGTGTTGATGGAGCTGCAGGCCTGGAGGGGGCTGCTCACAAGAGGTTGTGGCTGAGACAGAGCAGGGTCACTACGACCAGGGGAGCAGCTGTATGCAGGCAGAGAGCTCATCCAGGAAGGCAGGGTCAGGTCCTGATGTAGTATGAACTCAGGGTGCCACATGGCAGAACTTTGCTGTCCCTCTGTTCCAGCCCCCGTTGTCCCAAGCAGAAGGGTTTGCAGAGCAGAAGGATACTGCCCTTCCCTTTGGTAGCATGCCCCTGCAGGTGAGCACATGCAGAGAGGAGGTCTCTGTAGCCCTTGCACCTCGCTGTGCTCTGCCCTGAAATTGCACAGGAGGCCTCAGGCATCACTCACCTCCCCTCACCACTTGCTGCAGAAGTTTGTGAAGACACCAAAACATCCCAGCCAGCCTCAGTGGCTTTATCTGTAGGGTACGAAGGAGCATCTCAGTGACCTTTGGTCCCATTAATTAGTCTCCTTCCTCTACCTCTTACAGAACAATTGCAGGAGCTGTAGTAAGTCAGCTAGTGCATGTGATAGAATCATAGAACACTTGAGGTAGGAAGGGACCTTTAAAGGTCATCTGGTCCAAACCCCTGCAATGAGCAGGGAATGTCCTCAGATGGGAGGGAGCAAAAGGCATGCTAAGGCTGAGGACAAGTCAATATGATGTCCTTAGGTGGAGCCACTGAAAAGCAAGGATCCTGATGAGTACTGTGAACCACTGCCCGCCAGGGCAGAGCCTTCAGAGGGAGAACTTATTTCCTTCAGCAACACCTGTGAGTTTCCTCAGCATCTCTGTTTCTCACTGTCCTGCAAATTGGTTTTATAAACAGATAGTTCTCAGCTGTGGGAGGCTCATGTACACACAGTGTCCAAGAGAGATTTTCAGGTTGGTACTACAGAAAAATCTTAGTGTCTGGGTGTTTCAGCCTGCCCAACTGAGATAACAGGCACAGACTATCTTCTCAAGCAGTCCAAGGCTCCCAAGAGCCGCATCACAAAGACAAACATTTAGATGCTGGAGATGATTGTGCTCCACAGCCCCTAAGCACATCTTTGCTGTCTTGTTTGTTTCTGAAGCGCTCTTCATCTCCGAGCCAGCTCCTGTACAGGGGCACAAGACACACCACTACCCACTCAAACAGTTTATCACTTGAGTACCCAGTTACCTGAGCTCAGTTCCTGGTGAAAGACTCGCTTCACTGCTTCTGACTTTGGAGACCACCAGCCACACCGGGGGAACACCCCCTCATAGATACAGATCCCATGTGCCCCTGCGGAGGGGCAATTCTTATTTCACAGAATCACAGAATGGTTGAGGCCAGAAGGGACTTTTGGAGGTCACCTTGTCCAGCCCCCTCGGAATGGGCACTTGGGAGGAGAGACACCCGCAGGGGAAAGCACGTTGCTCTAGGGCTATTCTGACACGTCCACAAGCAACTACCACAAGACAAGCAACTGCACTACTGCTGCTTAGCACATTACTGCCAGCTGCCAGCCGTGACTGTGTGGGTGCCGCAAGCAGTGGCAGCCGCATGGAGAGCTGTGGCCACGAGCTGGCTCCAGAAACAGCCACATGGAACTGCCATACAAGGACTTGTACCAGGAACTGCACAAGGAACCAGCCGGCTCACAGACAGCAGAAACCACCTCCATCCCTGGCAGCATATCTGCCCTCTTGGCATCACAGCACCACTGAGGCTACAGGAGGGATATGAAGAATAGGACAGAAGGGTAATGGATGGGAGGGTGGGAGAGGAACTGGGAAAGGGAGAGAGGCAGTGTGACCAGCCACAACAGAAAACAAGGAGCCTGGAAGAGAATTCTAAAAATATACATTCTAAAGAATAGACCTTATTTTTAAAAACCTAAAAATAAGGTCTTTCAGTTCTTCACGTTTGCCACCTCCAAGGGTTTCAGTGCTGAGGACTGAGAAGTATGAGATAGTCCACAGAGACATTAACTGTGCCTAAAACGCAGGACCTGGGAACACCTTTCAGCACCAGCGGGAATCGAGTCACATCACAGCTCAACAGCAGGAGGGTAACACTTCCTCCCTCCCACTCTTGATGCCAAAATATGTCAAGGCAGCAGGAGCTAAGCAGTCAGCATGCTGCCCTGGGCTTGCATACAGCTCTAAACAGTGATACACACTGCCTTTAGCAAGACCTGAAGGTGCTGGGAAGACATTTGCAGAGCACCAGGAAGGTGGAGATGATGTGCTGGGGAGCAGTGCCAAGTCACCTCCTTCAGGCTCAGCAGGGGTCACAGCCTGCCCAGTTCCTCAAGGTTTCTTTATTCTGGCTCCCTTTTAAAATTTTTGCAGTTCTTTGTCTAGAAACACCTTTGCTGCTTTCAGCAGTTATTCTTCCTGTAACTTGCTTTGTTTTGTTCTGTTTATCTTTCCAAGTACACTCTGCCTGATTCTCCTTATCTCCTCTGTTCTTCTTAAAGAGCCTTGAATCACACCAGAGCAGCTACTCTGCTCAACGTTTTTTGTGGTTCATAATATATCGCTTGCGCCAACCATCACTCACACTGTTTGACCTGCCCTCTGCCTTGATGAGTTTTGTGGGAAGAAAAGCTGGACACAGAGCCTGGAAGGGAACTGTGACATGCTCTAATCCTGCAATTTAGCCATAATGTATTAATATAGAATGAAGAACCGAAGCGTAACTGTGCTAAAGGGCAAGGCTGCTCTCCAACTTCTACTTTACTGCCACAAACAAAAATCCCAGGTAACCAGGAAAGCCAAGCAGACCAAAATCTGCTTGGGTCACTTCTCCCAGCATCTTCATCCTGCTGGCTGAGTCCAGCGGGAAGCACCTGTCAAGCTCACCCCAGCAGGGCCAGCATACCTCAGGCTGCTCTGTTCTGCTGCAACTTGCTTTGAAAGGCTCCAGCACCTGGGAAACTGACTGGTCCCACTTCTGTGTCCCCGTTGTGTTCACTGGGGCTTGCTCTCTGTTGGCAGAAGCCCAAAACCAGAATCAAGAGGATTTTTAACCCAGTTTTCTCCCCTGGCTACCTGTGCATGCCTTAGAAAAGCTCCCTAAAACTCTGCAGTTTCAGGCCAGCTGCTGCAGATCAGCATCTGTCAGCTGGTTCCAATGGCACAGAACTAGTTTACACCAACAAAAGATCCTGTCCAGGAACCGGGAAGCATTGTTCTCATTACCTCCACAATGCTTTTGGTCGCAAGCTATCCCAGAGGGAATGGTGGAGCTGGCTATTCCAGCCTGGTTTCCAATAGAAACAAAACTTAAGCAATCACATTACTTGTGTTTGTTCATCCATCCCCAACAGCTCGGGAACCCATTGGCAAGTTTCACCCAAATCTGAGAGAGGGGTCAAGAAGCTAATGGTCCGACTGGGTTTGTGACATAAGGTCCCTCTCTCCTACCAATTGCATGGCAGGAACCCACAGAGAAAGTTGCTTTGAGAGCTCGACTTCTACCAGACACCGGAAAACAGTACACAACGCTTCCTCAAATGCCCTCCTCATGCAGAAGCTTTAGGCGGGACTCACACTTTCCAGGCCACCAGAGATCTACCAGAGAAGACAGAGCCCTGGGAGAGGAGGTTTCCTCAAGCTGGCTGCTCATACTTGCTGCCTCTGGTTTTGCACTGAAGCTGCCACCACTGTAAAACATAGAGGTTAACACTGAGAAACAGAATCACCAAGAACAGAATCGAATCACTGGTGGAAAAAAGCACCCAAAACCGCCAGGCAGCATCAACCATGGTCAAGCCCCACAACAGCAGGAAGGGTCATGATTTTCTCACCCTTCCAGGCAGGTTTTAAAGATAAGGGTGTCTTTTCTCCAGGCTTCACTAAACACTCAGAACAAAATCCAGGGGAAACAATTGATGTCAGTGACTGATATGCCCATTACAGCGCTTGAGCTGTTCATAGGAAGAAGCACAAAAATAATACAAGTTCACTGTTTATCTAACACTGGCCAAAGGCAGAGTCAACAAACAGCCTTGGGATCTCTCAGGAGACACAAGGCTGACAGCCCCAGCCTGCCCTAAATGGACACGGGATGCATTGACTTTGGCAGCACTGACTGCTGCACGCTGTCATGTCAATAAACATCCCCATACAGATATCTGAAGGAGGTGAATGGTCGTGGGATGTGCAGAGGAACAGTGTTTGCTATGAAAAGACAAGGGAGAGAGAAAAATCAGTCTTATAACACTCTATGATATGGTCATGACTAAGTAGGAGCGCTGATGGGGGAGGGCTGTCGCAGACACTGCTGAGAGGACAGTATTGCTTACACTGCTGTGCAGCTGAGGAGGTGGTGGTGCTGACGGTGCGCTCCCACCATCCTCACTGCTGCTTTCCTGCGTGCTTCCATAAACACCTTCACCTCTCCACAGTGTGGGCTCCTCTGGCTGCTCCTCTCCCAGAACATGGTCCCCGTGTGACAGTCTGCCCCGTGTGACACCCCTCTGGAGAGGGACACAGCTCTGTGTCTCAGACATTAGGCTGATACAGTAGCTTACACGTGGCTCCTGGCGATGCTGCTACTGAGGAAACCCACAAGCATGAAACTATGGCTCACAGTGCAAATTTCATGCACTGAGATGTGACTAGTCTAGCACAACCCTTTCAGCTCCTTACTTTGAGGAAGGGAAGCTTGTTTCCAACATCTTCAGAGAAAGAGGGCTGCCTGAATAGGCCCAAGGAGCAAACAAGCAGCTCAGGCAGCAGAGAAAAGCCAGTCTATCAGCCCTGAAATGCACATCACAGCATAAAACAGTCAACAGCTTGTGAAGGTCCCTCCTGTCCCCTCCAGTGTATCAACTGCTTGCCCTCAATCTGGCATGATCCAAAAGGGCACTGAGAGTGTACTCTAAGCCATTAATAAAGACACTAAACATTATTGGTCCCAGTGTCCAAAAGCATGGACTAACTCTGCCTTTTCCAGGTCCTTTGCCCCAGAGAGCAGTGAGCCTACACTCTCCTAAGCCTTCATTTTGCTGACAGCATGCTTAAAAAAAGAGGCCCTTCCTAGTGTCTGTCACATCTACTGGCGCCAGCACTGCTGAGCTTTGGCTTTCCTCCCTACACTCCTGAAAGCTCGGGCAGCCTTGATGTCCACTCCAGGTAGCCTGTCCCTGCTTCTGCCACCTGGTGAGGAGTTCCCTCTTAGGCTCCTCCCCAAAGCACTGTCCCTTGGTCCCTGTCCAAGAGCCTGCTATTTCAGTGGATCCAGGATGAAAACGAAGGTAAAGTTGCAGCCCAGTCTATCCAGGGGGAATCGAGGGGGAAATACCACCCAAAACATCTAAGCTGCACATACAGTACAGAACCATTTTAAGAGCAACAATGCCCCCTGCCTGTCTCCATCCCAGCACTCTCCTCCCATGCCTTTGAATTTTCCTGCTACAAATCAGTTGATTTAGATCTGTCCCCTCTCTCATACCACAGCTAGAACATGCAGCTCCAGTTTTATGGGGATGGGACTTTCAGGACTGGATTTTGCTTCAACATGGTGTAGAGTAAGGGTGGCTTCACTGAATTCTCTGCTGTTCACCCTGAACCAGGGCTTGGTCATGGACAACTCGGGTCACTTGCAGAGGCCCACATCCTCAGAAGCATCTTCTTGCTCTCCAAGAGTAACACCTTATCCTGACTCACTTCTCTCTCCAAGTGGAGAAAACAAGCAAAGATGTGGAGGAGAGGCACGTCATGGTGCCAAAGGAGGTCTGTTGGGCTGGAAAGAGACAGGCATTTGTGGAGTGAGATGATACACTCTGAGCCATGACCTGGGTCCTCACGGGTGCCAGAGTACCCTTGGCCGTGAAGAGGGCTAGAAGATCCTGTCCCCAGATATTGTTGTGATTCCACAGAGCAGGGCAGAAGAGCTGCCAAAACTAGTCTCTGGAGAAACAAGGGACTGGGGTAGAATCACAGACATCCCTGGCACAGATGAAACCGGGTATTGGGAACCTGGAACAAGGGACTGAGAAGCACAGCAAGGGAAGAGTTTGGGGCGATGAGTCACAGACAGAGCGCAAACACAGGAACAGGCTATCACGCAGCAACCAGTTACTGCGTGTCAGCATTACAGTCCATGTGCATTCGCTTAGTCCATGCAAATAAGGTCATTTCAGCCAGCTTAGTGCAGTTCTGTCACGTTGGCTAACTCAAATTGACTTGCATGTGCCATGGATTAAGGGTTTGCGCACAGAAGCCCCCCACCGTTAGCTGATGTACAGCAGCATATTGCTCTGTGATAACTTGTCCAGTCTAACTTCAAAAAAGCTTCATCAGTGGGACAGGGAAGCCTCAAGAGAAAGCATCTGGGGTATGGTAAGGTAGCTCTGAGGTCACACAAACAAAACAGATCACCAGTGGAGTTATGTTCAAGCACAATGAGGACCCATCCCATGCCCTTCCTGCCTTCCATCTTGGGCGTGCCTTCTCCAGGACCCCAGCCTCCCATGTTCCTCTCCAAGGCTGGAGCCTACTGGGCTTGGAGATGGCTGCTTGGCAGAACTGCCTCATTAGGAGGTTTCGCAACAAGCTCCCTGTGACTGTATTAAGCAGCCTGCATCATCTGGTTTGACTTTGCTGGATTTGTCTGTGTTCAATATATTTCTCGCAAGGGTCCCAGTTCAGCCCTCATTGACGTCAATGGGAGTCAGTCCATTCCCTTCAGTGAGAGCAAAACTGTCTCTTGGTGCCTGTGTCTCGGATGTTTAATCTCAATGCCCAGCTCTGAACACCTTCCTACCTTTCCCATCCCTTCAACATGGCTGGTGGCTCAATCCCATCCCTTCTGGCAGATCCCATCCCGAACTCACTCGTCATTCCCTCACACTGTACTGCTCTCATTCGTTGTTCACCATAAAGCTTGATTTCTGACTACCTTCAGCATCCTATTTCCTCAGCTGGACCCTCAGCAACACTTCCATTTTTTAAACACAGATAAAGGAAGTTTTCTTGGTTGGCCTTTCCATCTGGGTGATATCCTCTTCCTACAGTACAGTCATCCACCTTGAACTGTCAAGGAAAGCATTCACTTCAGTTAGTTTTATTTCTGCATTAGCTCCTCAACAATCTGTTCCCATCCTAACTTAGATCTCTGTAGGGGTTATTATCAAAGAGGAAGGCTGGACAGTCAGAGGAGTCTGAGAATTTGGTTTCAACACCACACTCTGTTAAGGATTCCCACTGAGATTTTGGATAAGCCCTTTAAATTCTTTGCTCCCTCCTGTAAAACCAGGATTTGTGCTCCTCTCTCTCCAGAGTTTTTTAATGATGAGATGTCCTCATAGTACTTCTGAGACCACTACTAAATCTCATGCAGAGAACTTTACATCCCCAAGCCCTTCTGAGTTAGCACCATCACTGCTTCTAAAACACTTCAAAAATGGACAAACAAAGATGCAAAATATTAGCTGATCAGCCATTAGATAAACCTTTCATCACTTCCTTGGGCTGCCAGAGGAGAGGCAGGACAACACACGCCATGGATGAATTGTTTTAAAGCCCTTTCCTAGAGCAGTCACTCCAGTGACACTGGGGAGAGGATCCTACACTAGACAACTCCATGGTGTGACCCAGTACAGTCTTGCACGTTCCTCCTGGAGCCAAACTGTCTGTCTGATTTATGTTATCCTAAGGAAGATCTTGAGTTTATGGCACTAAAGTTCTTCAGAGAACACCCATCTCATGGAATAGGGAAAAAGACAAGGAAAGAGGGACCAACGGGAACTCTTCTCCTTCCACATCCCAGCTGGGCATGGTTGGAGCTGGCTCCAATTATGCTGGTGGAGCTCAGTGCTGCATGCATTTCTGAGGCTGCCACAATATCTCCCAGTGCCAGAGACACACTCTCAGGCAAGGCAGGAAGCAGATGGGCTAAACACGGCATCCCTACCTCCTTGTGGCAGGCACAATTTAAGAGAAGGGGAGTGTTTTTATCAATAACATATTCTGCTTGAAGGGGATAGGCTTCCTGCAAGCTTCTGCAGCGAGGAGGGAATGGCAAAGCACTCAAACAGCAGTCAGTCTCAGTTCCAGGGGAACGCTTTCAAGTTACGGACTGCCCCACTGATAGCGAATGCCCCACAGAGAATTCAGCCTCAGGAGCAACCCTACATCCCACTGGATTTAGAAATGAGAAGGAAAAGAGACAAAGTTTCAAAGTGGATGGTGTCCGGGGTTTCCCTGCACATCTCCCCGAGGATCTGCTGAAGCCTGCTAACTCTGCCACAGGGAAAGATGCTCTGACTAAAGCGCTAGCACCCGGCTCCTCTCTCACACACAATTCATGGGGAATGAACTGCCAAAGCCAAGGCCAGCCAGCGTCACACTGCCTCAGTGCCTCACCTGCACACCACTGTACCAGATGGACCAAGGGTGGGGACCTACAGTGACACCACTGTCAAACTAAGGAGGAATCAGGGACATGAGGAAGAGGAAGGAGGAGGGGTGGAAAAGGGGAACGTGGGCTGGCAGAGATTTGCTCAGGTGGGAGCTGGGCAGAAATGGCAGTGAATCCACTATTTACGAGGAGTAAAGTGCTACAGAGCACAGCTGGGTCTGGACTACCTTCACCAACACCACAGCCTGCCAAGCTTCTAATAAAACCCAACACAGGTTGACTTGGGTTCTCATGGTGCTCCAGAGCACCAGCTTCCCCTGCCCCACCTGGGGCCCAAATGCCCTGTGAAGCAAGCACGTCCCCAGCATCTCACTGCATCCAGGGCCTCCAGGACTTCCCCACCCACCTCCGGAGCCAGGCAGAGCAGTGTGGGAGTGGGTCCATGCCCTCGCTACCTAACCTGCCTTCTGCAGCCCCACCTCACCACACATGCCTCCCCTCTCCAAGCAGGGATGGAGTACGCCCCACAGTCTGTTGTTGTTGGTTTTGGCTCAGCAATAGCAGGCTGCTTCCAGCAAGAGTGGTATGAATAATTGCCCAATTAACTGGAGGAACTTCCAGATGTGTGTTTGCTTTCATACCCATCCAGCTCCCCTCAATCCCACATGCCTAACGCTGCGGAGAGCGGTGGGGGTGTGAGAGCCAAGGCTCTGCTAGCAGCACAGGCAGGGCTAGCCCACTGCCTGGCTCAGCTCCCCTTTCCATCCCCACCTCCCTCCCACTCTTTAAATGGGGAAACGGTCTTTTTTAATGACCCCAGGGAGAAGGAAATTTGCCCTGCCTGCCAGAGTTTGGCTATGCATGCCAAAAGCCAAGCGAGCAGAGAAGAAAGCTGATCCAATGTTACGATTTTTATCAGGTGCACATACAGTGAACCCTCTTAAGACAGGTATTTTTTGCCATTCACCCACCCACCCCTTTTCCCATAGTGTGAATAGTCTCACACTCAGCAGAGGTTTTATTATCAGCCAAACTGCTTTCACCCTGCAGGACACACATTTCAAGATTGTGGTTCTTCTCTGTTATCAGCAGGATCCAGCCCTAGCATTGCCACCCATCCACTTCACCCTGTCTGAGAAAGGGAGGGCTATTTCTAGGATCCAGCTGAAGATTTGACCTGGGCACTGGCTATCTGGAACTTGATCAACAGAACAAGGCCAAAAGGTGTCTCAGACCCCACAGATAATGTGAGCATCTCACCATCCCTCACTCACACAAAAAGTGCAAGGAGTAGCTTTCACCTCCTCAGATTTTAGCACCCAGTTTGGCACCCGAATATCTAAGCTCCAGTGAGAAGAGAGAGCGACCTGCTCCATCCAATAGTGCTTAAGACAAATGAGCTGATTCACTGATAGGAGGCTTCAGTCTCTCCCCATTGCACAGCACAGATGGAGCTTAAAGGACAAAATTACACCAGATGGCAAACTTCTAGACAGCTGCTGTTTGGGAAAATGAATGCCATCCAAAACATGTTCTCTGCCCAACCAGAGCATGAGTGAAGCAACTCCAGCTCAAGGCATTCTCCCAGATCAAAACTTCAGCCTTGGGACCCTTTGGACAAAATGTCCAGAAATAAGAGCAGCTAGAGGTGATGACTCTGTAAGTGGCATTAGCTTGGTGGTGTGGGCATCACACAACTCCTTGTGTCATCCAACTCCCAAGGTTTTATCTTGCAAACCCTTACACAGCAACTAGCAGACAGCACCTGGGACTTAGGCACCAAAGCAATCACAGCCAAACATCTCCTTTAGCACCAGCACATGGATGCACAAATGGCACACTGAAGCAGAAGGCTCTAAAGACCTGCTTTTCACCCAGCTGCTGGCAAAGACTGAACCCAAAGAAAGAGGACAAACTGCCATGTGATCCTTCCCTGTGGTGTACAGAGAGCCATGCTCACAACAGGCCAAGCAAACACTTTTTCTAAGAAAGCAGCTTCAGGGAAAGTGTGTGCTCCTGAGGCTGATAAAATGGTTTGGACAATAGGCTGCTCCTCCATCCTTTGAATCAGGACAACTAGACAGGGCAGTCAGACAAACTCCAAATACCTTTAAAAGATGCATGATGATGTTTTCTCTTTTGAGAGAAGCTCAACAAGCCAAATTAATTTTACAGTAATTAGCAAATAGCCCAGTGTCAAAAATGCTTTTCCATGCTGAATATCCATACCACATATCATAAGACTGGGGTATAAAGTCCCATTTCTCACAAATCTCCCTTCAATTATTGGAAAAGTCACTGCTTCTAGGAATGACTTTCCCTTGACCTCTAGATTGCTATTCAAATCCAGCCCACCTACAGCAATGATGATTCATTTGTCCCCTTCTCTCCACAACACATTTCCATAGAATCATAGAATCATTTTGGTTAGAAAAGACCCTTGGGATCATTGAGTCCAACCATCTACCCTACTCTACAAAGTTCTCCCCTACACCATATCCCCCAACACCACATCTAAACAACTCTTCAACATGTCCAGGGATGGTGACTGAACCACCTCCCTGGGCAGCCTATTCCACTGCCTGATCGCTCTTTCTGTGAAAAATTCTTTATCCTAAAATGTTCTGTCTAAACCTACCCTGTTGTAGCTTGAAGCCATTCCCTCTTGTTCTGTCACTAACTACCAGACACTAAGAGCTAAATAGTCAGGTTGTTTGCTTCAGACAGAGCATGAATCTGGTTGCTAGAGAGCAACTGACCTGCTGTAATGCCTTCCTTTAGGAGGAGTTATTCATGGCTCCTGTGCTTGATCTGCTGCACATGGGGCAGCCACAGCAGGCTGCCATTTGTTCTTCCACAAAAGACCAGGACATTAGAGCCTGGGGAGGGAGGAAGAGGTGCCACATGTATGAGGAAGATGAGGAAGGCAGGGTCTGGGGTCCTGGCCCAAGGGGTGAGACTGCACGGAACCAGAAGCATTAAAGATGGGGGATTCGAAAAATGCCCAAAGGAAGACAAAACTGGGTGCTTCCTAAGGACAGCAAGGCCTTACGTCTGTCCTGGACACTGGTGTCTTAACCAGGTCTGACATCCATAGGGTGCTGAGCCTGCCCGCCCACAGTGTTGCTGTCAGAAGGCAAAGGAAGCTTTCAGGCTGCGTAGTATTTTGCAAGGGTGGAACAACTGGCTTCCCCTCCACAGCCATTGCCCTCCCCACCACCCCACAGGACTCTAAGTGGGCCATAAATGTTTTCAGCATGGCACTTTACCAAGCATATGCCATAAATTACAGTCCCGTGCCGATAATAAGTCAGGTAATAGCGCCACTTTTTTATCCTGCCAACTGCACAAAAGGTGGCAGAGGGGAGGGAGGAAGGCGGGGGGAGACGCCTATTAGCACCAGGCTGGATTTTACACGCGATGGAAAGTGTTTGTTCAGCTGGAAGTGAGAACGGTTCTTAACCCAAGAGCACACAGTAATGAAAACAGAGTGTGCAGAGGGGGTGAGGGGCACCGGCACAGAGTAGCAATTCACGCTCGGGCGCAGGTGCGAGGGCTGCGACGACCAGGCCTAGGTCAGAGCACCCACCGAGCTCTGGCTCCATTTCACACCTTTTGGAAACACTAATTGCAGTTCTGCTTTGCCCTAGGGGAGAACACAGACAGGTCTGAGAGCACCCAGTGCCATGAATTTTGGTGAAAAGCCCACTTGACAGGCTGAGCCATTTGGCCAGGACAGAGAGGAATCCACTCCCGCCAGAGGTCCTCTGGACACCCCATCTTCTCATCCTTCACCCAGGTGGGTTCAGCCTAATCTCAGGTCTCCAGAAAGCAAAGCCAGGGGATCGCAGCATGGTTTTGCACTAGCTTGTCCAGACACCTCTGCCATGAAGTACACAGGCCCCTCGTTGCTCCCACTCCATCACTCCACGTGGTAAACGCACCCAAGACCCAAAGCCAGCTGCTCCAGTAGAGACACAATGCTATGAGGGACATCAGTGCCTGAAAAAACAGTTCCTGCTTTGTCTGGTGAAAGCCAGTAAGTTCCTGGAGAAGAGTAAGTGCTGCATTTCCACTGGTGCAGAGGAGTACAGAGGGAAAGAAGGGACAGAGGGAAAGATACAACATCAAAGACAGGGAAGGAATCAAGCAACATTTAGTTATCCAGCTATGTCTGTAGCATGTGACTCCCCAAGTCCCTGGAGCTTATACAATCCGACTGCACCAAGAGGGAATAAACCAAATTCCTCTGAAATCACCCTCTCAGGAAAAGCCATGGGTAATAACCCGTTCCCTAAGACCCTGCAGGTCATCAGGCAGGCACTCCATGAGGGGAGGCAAACTGCCACGTGCAAGATACCTCTGCAATGAACTCTCTTCCTCCAGGCAGTCACAAGCTCACACGAGTGTCCCAAGGGTGACCAACAGCCAGAGGGATCTCTGTGGAGAGACCATCTCAGGTATCTAATGCAACAGCAAAAGTTGCAGTCAAAGCAAACCAGCAATCATCACACATTGGAATACCTAATGCAGCAAGCTGAGAGCGTACTTCATGTCACCACGTGGCTATGTCCTGGTCCCCTCATGAAGGAGATGGATTAAAGTCATCCAGAAGGAAGACTGCTAATTCCCTCATAACAAATTCCCTGTCCATTTCCAGGGATAAACGACACCCAGAATCACCCTGATAAAGGATCACCCAGTACCAAAAGCCAGCCCTTCTGATGGTGTTCTTGGTACGGCAAGATGACCACCCACACCTAGAAGGCAGGAGGTACCATAACTGGGGAGAGGGACAGGACAAAGAAACAGGAAAAGCTGGCTGCAACTTATCCAACCAATCAAAAAGTGTAGCATCTACAGAGCACTTCTTGGAGTCCCAGAGAAATATGTGCCTGTCTTCTCAAGTGTCCCTTTTAGTGTCATTAAAACATCCACCAGGACTCTCCCAGTTTTGGTACCTTTGGCTTTAGCTTCACCCTTTACCAGGAGGAACATCAGCAGCTCATCCAGAGGGGCAGAACTGGGTCTGGCAGCTGCAGGCAGAAGAGAAGGTGATCCACACCACTGGGCAAACCTCCCATTGAGATGCTGGCACGTCATATGAAAAGGATTTGCTTAATTATCTCATGGTAATTCCCAGCTTTACCCACAGGAGGTCACACTTTGCCAGGCTTATCCATTTTCTTTTAAAGCAGCCCTGTACAAACAATACTGCTGTGGGACCAGCAAAGCCACAGTTCTACTAGCCCACCTCAAGTTTCAGCCTAAGTTCCTCCCGTGCATCCTCGTATTCTCTGCTGATGCCCCAGCCACTCTCCTGCCTGCCCTATGAGTGCCAGCCTCCTCTCCAGGGCTGTTGGACACCCATATGGACAGCCTTCCTGTGTGATGGCCCGTTCCACCCACTCAGACATTCCTCACTTCCTTTCCTTTCCTTTTCTTGTTTTCACGTCCTCCCAGCCCCTCCATTGCCCCTGACAAAAAGACTCCATTTTCTTAAAAAAATGACAGATATACAACTCCATGCACTGAAGAAATTTGTATTCCAAAACACTTCAGGAAAATGAATGCTCAGGTGGAATAGCATCATCACACAAAGAAATGGTTCAGTATGGGCTTGTCTGTCTTCAGAGAATACAGAGAGAAACCACCTCAAGACACAAGCCCATAGGAAAACAGGTTTCACTGAACACTGCACTTGTGGAACTATTTATTTCATGCCACATGAAGGTTCTTCAAAACTCAGGGAAGTTGTTGATCAGCAGCCCTATAAACTAATATCCTTCATTTATCCCTAGAAAGCCCTTGCAGGCTCATTGCCCCCAGCGCTCAGGGGGTCACTGGGTCTTGCTCTTTATTTAAGCTGCTGCAGAGTTTAGCACTTAGAGCCTTTGCATTCCTTGGCTTCTGTAAAGCTGCCAGCAATGAACACCTTTCTCTGGGAAAAAAAAGTAGATGCATTCAAACATGTTTTCCATCAGCTATCAACCAGCTAGTCAAGCATGCCTTCTCACATAGTCACAGACAGTCCAACAGCCTGAGTACACCATTATGAGGGTTATTCATATGGTCACACAGTCTTCACAGTTATAAGACAGTACACAGCACCCACTCTGTCCATGTCATCTGACAGTTTTTCAATCTTTACTAGTCCACACACTGCTGTCTCCTTTTGCCTTGTCATCACAGAGGCCCCACTTCTTAAAGATCTCCTCGCATTGATATTATCTCTGTGCGGGGCTCTGCCTCCTTGAACACTATCCCCTATGGTAGCTGGGTTACTGGGATGGTAAAAGCATCAGGCAACAGAGAGACTTTGGTGACAAAAGTGTCACCATTATACTCCTAAAACATCTCTTGATGTTGTACCACTGAGCATCAGTGCAGAATTTTGGAGAGAGCCTTCCATTACTTCTACTTTCTGAATGCTGAGAAGAGCTCTTTGGCTCAAGGGTACATGCAGTTCAAATCAGTTTGCATTTCAGCAGAAAAATTCCTGAAGTCCAGTCCATCTCCTTGGATAACCCCTAGATGTCCCTTCCAACTCTGACAATTCTGTGATTCTATAATTCCCTGTACCTGGACTTGCTCTTCTGAAGCCTGTCAATCCCCAGCTTTGTTCATACCATGTAAACATCTCTCTACTGCAGTTTCCCTGGAGAAACACAGGAATACCAGTGCTGCTTTACCTCAGAGGGGCACCATGAGCACAAATATACAGACTACATAGGACCCATCTACCACATTGAAAGGGTGCTATAAATACTGAAGACAGATGGAAGCTTGTCATCCTCCTACAAAAGCTTATCAAATAGAATCACAGAATCATCATGGTTGGAAAGGACCTCCAAGATCATCTGTCCTGGTTTGAGGTAAAACAGGACTAATTTTCTGTTCAGTAATTTTACTTTTTCAGCTGG
>BJBW01009376.1:1475-14126 GCA_004320125.1 Scolopax mira
CACAGCTTCTCTGGGCAACCTCTTCCAGGGTCTCACCACTCTCACAGTAAGGAATTTCTTTCTGGTATCTAATCTAAATCTCTTTTTCAATTTAAAACCATTACCCCTCATCCTTTGCTACACTCCCTGACAAGGAGTCCCTCCCCATCTCTCCTGTAGGCTCCCTTCAGATATTGGCAAGCTGCTATAAGGTCTCCCACAGTGCCTTCCCACAGTGGGAGATTCCCTTAGTGGGAACTTCCCCAGTTCACACTAAATGTCTCTCAGAATCTGCAGGAACACAAAGGTCCAAGTCCTACTACTCCCCAAGCATTCACTCCCATGCAGTGAATATTTGTGCAGCTGACTCATTTGACCCCAAATATCAGCACGCTGCATTAGTGGAAAAGTTATTGTTCATATTTATCATTAGCAAGAACATCTTGAGCTAAAAGAGGCTAATTTCCTGTCTCCTTTGCAATATATGCTTATTCTGAGTAATCAAAAATAATTCAAGTAGAAAAACAAGGAGCCCCAATTTGAGTTTAGAAATTGCTTTCTGTATATTCCTAAGGTTCTGTAAAACCTGAGCTTAAAGAGATCTGAGATTTATGCAGCAGCAGAAAGCCCAAAAATGAGGCCCATCCGATTTAGTCAAATTATGCAAATCAGGATTAGAAGTAGGAGTCTAAATTCTGCCTGTTGTCTCCAGAGTCCTCTTAGACTAATAAAAAGTCGCCTTCCCCTTCCCCCACGGAAAGCTGTGCTAAAAGCTTGCTTCAGCAAAGGAGGCCTGGCAGGACACCTTCCAGAGCCCATCAGTGCTCCTGCTGGCTCAGCAAAAAGAGTTTCAGCAAAATGATGCAAGACACTTAAGCCTCCCCTGAGACCGTGAGGATTATTTCCACAGCACTCTCCTGGCCCTGGGAGCAAGAAGCCAAATTCAACATAATCTTTTCTGTACTTTAGAGGCAGGTGAACTTTCACCAAAACGATGGAAAATTTCAGGAAGATTCTAACTATGGTTTTGCAAGGTGCTGGTGAATAAAACTCTCTGTCACGGGTTAGGTCAGCAGCAGCATCAACCTTGAAAACAACATTCATGATGCCACAAAGCAGGTCCCTAGGTCTCTGCAGGTCACACAGAACATCTCAGAGACAGAGAGAACAGAACCTCTCTGGATGGAACACCTCCAGCCTCTGCTGCTCTCCTGGTCATACCCACGTCATCGTAAAATGCTTGCAACCATCCTGAGAGCCTGGTCTAGGTTTCTAGATGCTCACCCAACAGCTCTACCCACGGGTTGGCAGCTGCATTTTGCAGACTCACTGGTCAAAGTGCCCGAACAAACCCGTTTGGCAGAAAGTTGTCTTGAGCCTAAGAAATTCAGGGACCAAAGAGAAAACCAGGTTTCCTTTATTTGCCTTTTGATTGACAGCTGACTTGTACAATCATTTTCTGTAGTCAAAACGTCCAGGCTAGTGCTAACAAATCTGAAGTAAACAAAAGCTGGCATCAATTATCACTACGGCAATGAGCCCACCCCCTCAGCCCTCTAAGTGGCAGAGAAAATTGAGATAGGAGGGGAATCACTGCATGAAGAGCCAGATTGGAGACTGTGTGATGGAGACTGTTTGCCAAATATAATTAAGTGGTATATTTTTGACACAATCGAAAAGCCAATGGAAAAGATGATGGTACCAAGCCAATTTAGACAAAATAATTATATTACATCGAGGTAATGGAAATGCTCCAACACTGAGCTGCCCCTGAATCTACACAAGATGGGCTTAAATACCAGAGGAGATCTGAATGACATAGGAGAGGGATACAGTATGAGGCAGAATAAACGGAGGTAAAGCAAGCAAGGAAGTAAAGGAGGAGATGCACACGTACACAGATGGAGAGAAAAGGAAGGAGTGGGGAGAGACAGAAAGTACCTGGAAAGCTGGGAGTGCGCCAGTCCCTGGGTTATACAGGCATCGCAGCGAGGGCATGCTGTCCGCCAGGCTGGAGCAGCCCAGCCACAGAGATCTGGGCATAGAGCACTGCAGAGAGAGGACAACTATGAGATGGGACTGTATGAGACAGGATGGCACAGATTACAGGAACTTTCAAGGCTTAGCCAAATGGCATCAACACAACCGCACCTGGCCTGAAAGACCGAGACATCTTCAAGAGAACACAAACTGCCCGTGAGTCTTTCCCTTGGGAGGAGCTTTAGAGACATCATAGTTGCAAGAAAAAGGCACTCTGGATCAAGTAAATTTTCCAATCGATTTTCTACCCCGATGTCTGAGTTTTTCCAGTAACAAAAAGTCCCTTTTCAATGAATCAGACCTCTTCTTCATGCACAGCCAGGCTCCCGGCACGACACAAAGCAAGCAGTTTTGCAAGGGAAGCAGAAAAGGAAATGAGAACTTTCAATGTAACTCTGGTAAGGAAAGAAAAGGTTTTGTATGTTTGGGTTTTGTCTGTAAAGAGGCTAAAAGGAAAAACTTGCAATCTAAGGCGAATGGGAACTTGGTGACACTTGAAAGGAGTTTCATGTTTCTGCTTGCCTTGTTATTAGTTAAATACAATACAATTATTATAATAAATTGATTCTGCTCCTCCAAACACAAACACAAAACAGGAGCCAAAGCAGCCAATCAAGGAAAATACTAGCCATTTTGATAGTTAAAGCCATTACCCCCTGAATTATAGAGAGTTGCTTGTTCATTTTACACCACTACTATGAAATTTAGGGATGCATTATGGTAGCAATTGCTTTTACCAGCCACGGAGCTTTTGATGCCATAAGCACTGCTGCATTTGTCTAATTACTGGCAAGGCAGGAAAAAGCAAGTATATTTTAAATTGGCAGATAGCTATGAAAACTATAGGAGGTGATAGATGCTAGAGATTTCAAACCCTCATATACTTTTTTGCAATTCTCTCCCCCCCCCCTTTCCCTTTCTTTTTTTAAAGGGGGGGTGGGAGGAAATCTGAGCGGAAAGGGCAGCTGGAATGGGTATGAAATGACAGCTGCCTTTTGAGTCACCGTTTCCCACTGCTCTTAAGAGGGCTAGAAAACCTTGCACAATCTTGCTTTAAATTAGTATGTAGGAGACACATAACCCATCCTTGAATGAGCAGAAAGGTGATCACCAACATCTCTAATCTGGTAGGGAGCAGACAGCCACCGAGAGATTAACCCTGTCCGTCACCACCTTCTGCGCTGGACTTTGTTGTCACTTACACTGCTGTTCCAGAAATAGTATTAAAGGCCTGCTGAGGAACACAACCTATACAAATGTGCTTATTACAAGTTTATGATGCCTTCAAACAAATTCCTCACCTCATTTTTGTCTTTTAAAAACACTCTACAAAGATACTGAAACTCAAGAAAACTCGAGTAGTTTATAATATTACATATCACGTGAATTTGTAGAATCTGTAGACCAGATTTGGCCTTCTGAAGACCAAAAAAAATTACAGCCATAGTCTTATGACAAGCAAGAAAAATCTGAGCCAAACTTCCTCATCTGCCATCCTAACCTCCCAGAAAACAAACACTCCCACACACAAAAACCTTCCAAACGCCAGCAATCTTTGCTTTGTAATGCAATACGTATCACTCCAGCTATTAAAAGCTGTTGTGACAATCAGCCTTAAAAAAAAAATAAATATATAGAAAGCAGACATCAGTCTACCGATGCAGGAGTTCAGCATTTCACTGATTAAATAATGCATTTCCTTAAATCAAAAGTTGTTTATCACTCTTCAAGAACACCACGATAACAAGGGGGATTAACTACAAGATGGTATCTCTGATGACGCAGAGCAAATTCACTAGGTAAGGATCAACTGCTTCCCGTTACCTACCCCAGGATTCATAACAGAACACAAAATAAAGGAGGTGAGGTTTTTTTAAATTTTTTTAATTTTTTTTTTTTGCTAACAGACTTATGAAAGTCTTGCCCCAGCCGTTTATTCCCTCTTCTCAGGCTTTGCCATCCCTCGCGCTGACTCAAGTTTTTGTGCTGTGATAATGAACTGGAAGAACTGATTGCCATTAAAATTAGACCAGCAAGAGAAAAGAGGTTACTTGAAATACTTGTACTGAGCAAAGTAGGGAAAAACACAGAGGCATGGAAAATGAGGATCAGTCTGTCAGTCAAGTTTAGGTTGCCCCAGAGTTTATGGGAGATTATGGCTGGAGTCAATACAAGCTGCAGGTATGGCACTCCATTGTGCCAGGGCACTGGCAAAGTAATGAAATGTCTTCCTTTAAAACTGCCAATGTTTTCCTTTGTTATCATGGAAGCCTATTCTGCAGAACTCCCTGCACCCCCGGAGGGTGTCATCACTCACCCCTGCACTTCCAGTGCTTAGTATTATTCCCGAGTTAGGAAGTATGCAGTAAGAAATGACCACCACCCTACATGACTTCCCAATCTGCTCCAGTATATAACAAAATGTATATCACTGATGCAGTTGTTACCTATCTTAAAATATACGTGTGAAGCTGTACAAAGTGTGGGAGAAAATGTCATTCCTGTACTTGCCTTCTACCTATTGAAGGAAGCAGAGACGCTAAATTACTGTTGGTGACTGAAAGAGGCTTATTCACAAGCATGAACAAAAGGCCCCAGGTGCTTCAATAGAAACAGCTTGTGTGTAAATCAGATGAGTGACCCAACAGAACAACTTCATTTACAGCCTGATCTCTGAAAAAAATTCTCACCAGCCTCGCTCCCCGTCCGCCGAGCGAGCCTCGTGTCAAGCGCTCACTTTTGTACTGTCAGCTCCACAAACGAGGGACTGGCCCCAGCCTTCACGGCTTGAAAGCTGCCTGACAAAATCCTCTCCTCAACTCCAGTCAATCCCCATCGACTCTTCCAAACGGATATAGAGAGGCTCAGGCACACGGGAAGGCTGATACTGGTCGCTAAGCACCGGGGCAGGATGAGGCACCACCTTCCCGACTCCCCGTCGCGTTAACAACTCCCTCTCCCGACCCAGAGAGATGCAAAGCTCTTCATTTATACAAAGCTAAGCCTCTTTAATCCACATTGAGTGGCGGAAGATAGGGAATTATTTGACAAAAAACCCAATTTCTTTTTCCAACTCATTTTTAAGCACCATTCCCCCAACTCTGAAATCTATTTGCCCACTAAGGAAATCCAAGGAATACAATTTCAAACCAGACCGGCATCCTCCTCCTGACAGAGGCTGCTACAGCTGCTCCACTGGTGATTAAAATGGGCTTATTTTGAATTAAAACAGGCAAGAAGCATTCACAGTCAGTGGGTGAGCTGAGTGGGCAGTAACCGTGAGCTGAAGGGAAGGAGTATTTTAACCTGTTCAAGTATTATTGTAACTCTACTGCGGGAGCATTTTTGACTACATCAGATGTTCAGCCTCTAATAGCCTACCTCTCTTCCAATTATTTGATGTCCTAAAGATGTCCTAAAGTCCCAAATCTCAATACACAATTGTTAAATTTTTGCCTGTGTTAAAAACTGGTTATTTATTTTATTTGTTATTACATTACAAGATTATACATTACCATTTCGGACTTTTTTTTATCAAATTTGTTCCCTTCTAGTCCTTCAGCAAATACAATATACTAGGGGTAACTAACACAGTTTTAGTAAATTGTGTTACAGGTCAGAAATATATCACCTTGTCCTGTAAAACTAAGTGGTTCCACATGGGGGAAAAAAAAAAAAAAAGTTCTTGGACTACTACAATTTACAACTAGAGTGCAGAGGTGTGAGAACACCTCACCAAACTGAACTCACTGTAAAACAACAAATCAATCAAGGGTTTAAGGATGCTTTCTTTACAAAAACCCTTCAGAGAAATTAATTAGTGGTGCAGAATGACTGTCTTTAACAGCATTTTAACAGAATAAAGCCTAATAACCTATTATCCCTGACTGAATCCCTCCATCTTAGCGTAACACACGTGGCCTAAAGCGCCTTTGATTTACAGGCAACTTAACATTTTTTGCCCAACTTCACGTTAGTGGCAAAGCCAAAAAGGAAACCCAATTTTTTCTAAAGGGCTGTTTTTTGGTCAACTCCATATAATACTAATTTTAGCTGCTAATCACATCTATTTCCATCCTTTCCTCATTCTAGTACAGCGCTTTATGCAGCTGAACTCTAAAGATAAATCAATAACAGTTTCTCCTTCTCTTGGGAGGTGGGAATTAAGATCCTGCTCCCCCAATATGGTCACGAAGGAGCACAAATAGAATACAACACATGTAGACAGGAGCTGAAGAGATCCAAACTGAGAGCACTGGGGCCTTTTCTGGTTGGTCCAGCTGATCATAAGCCAGAGAACAGGATAAGTGGGTACAAGAAAAACAGAAGCACAAGTGGGAACCGTTACAAAAACCAGGACAAGAGGAGAAAAGATGTGCTAGGAATTCTACCCCCCAAAAACCAGAGCAAATAAAACGTATGGGATGCTCTGAAGAGCGTTAAAACTGTGTACACCAGACTTGAGTCTGATGTGAGGAGCCAGATCTTTCCCCACCTCTTTTTTCCCCTCTCTTTAAGAAGTAACTATGGGATAGCTGGCAAGTACAATTCCCCCTGAACATCTATTTCCCAGTACCATTCCCTGCATGGTCCCTAAAATCTAATTCTCAGGAAATGTGCCTTAGGAGTTTGGGTCTTTTCCGATGCTTTATCAAACATATGTTCAGACATTACTGGGAGTCCTAATACAATTCTTTTTATAATAGAGTATAACAAATAGGAGAAGAAACCCCAATACTTTTCAAGTTCCCACTCAGTTCCTTCGATATTTTGTTTTGGCCATATATTTAACTAAGCCATGCCAAAAATACAAACACACATCACTTCCACGTTGTGCACTATTCCTGTCACTGCAGAATGCAATACATGGTACAAAAGGTATCAGATAAGGCAGCTGCTCTTTAGTTACAAACACTGGTCTCATGAAACTTAATAACAACCCCAGAAATTGGCTAAAAAGTTATTTTGGTTCCTTTATTTGGACCACTTTTTATCCTCACACACATACATAAAAATGAAAAGGTATCTCTTATTTTTCCCTCTACTGTTCAGAGAGGTGTTCTCTTCCATTAAATATATATGATGTAGGTATTAAAAAAGAAAATAATTTCCCAGTGCATCTTACATACTCTCACAATTAAAAAAATCAGTTGTATGTATTTCATCTTTTCAGCTTGGGTAGCACTCAATCATATAGGCTTCTTGCCTGAGAAAAAAATGTATATGATACAACTTCAAATAAAACTGCAAAAAATTGGAATGAGACTCTTATTCTTTTTTTATTATTATTATTTTAGTAGGTTTTTGTGGGGTTTTGCTTTTTCTTTTCTTTCCCCCATATCCCGACAGTGAATACAAGGCACACTAAATACGTAATTACATGAGAGAGCCACCCAGCTTTCAAAGGAGCCATTCCAGTGAATTGTGTAAATAATATGCCTTTAAAAACCCTAACATATGAATACAGATTTACCAGTTCTGAAGCAGTTATATACCTGAGAGACAAGAATATCCATTTAAAAAAAGAAAAAAAATCCTGCCTAATTATGAACTTACCAAAGAGACTAGCATGGCTCAAAGCAAATTAATACTTTTATAACTTTCTCCAAAAGTTTTTTGTCTGATTTCATTTGAAAGTAAGAAAAATGTTAAAAGCTTTAAGTCTTAATTAAGCCAAAACCAATGCCCAAACCCCTTAGAGTTAGAACTGACACCTCCTTACACCCCCAACCACTGTTCCCTACACTTAAAACAATATGATTCTGACTTTCTTTATGTCACCAGCAGTTCTTCTTGAAAGTTTCCACGGTAAGAAGATAGATTTAGAAAATAAAAGAGGCAGCTACAGTAACTCCTCAGAGTGTGACCATGAGAAGAATCTGCCAGGGCTCAACTAGCCCCCAAAGTGGCAGGTCTTCTAACTGGCACATACTGCACCAGACCCATGAAGGGCACCACGCAGGGACTGTCATAACCCCTGCTTTCCACAGTTTCCCAGCTCCTGTTGTGTTCACTGTTGTCACATTTCCAGAAGCATGTTGGGGGACGATTAAAAGTAGTTTGTGTTCCTGTTTTGCTATAACAAAAGGAATGGAGCTCTCTTATTAAAGACTCGTGAAGCATTTTCATGAAGTACAACTCAAGCAACCGAATGCCACTTATGGAAAGCTGAGAATATGTTCCCGGGACAGCTGTAACATCTATCTTCGAAACAATTAGGTCTCACAAACCAGAGGTTGAAACATGCTACCAGGGTTCAATTATCCCACTCTTCCTAGACTCCAAACACAGGAAGTACTGGGTGTCTTACTCCAGAACAGATCACTGACTTGAGTGCAGCGGTTTCCCCCTCACCCTATGGCTCAGGGGGTTGTACTTTCTCCAAACTTTTCTGTGCACACACAGCTCAAACTGCTTTAAATGATTTCTTTGCCTCCAACTTTTCATGTAATCACTCAGTAATTTTTCCTTAACCTAAATATTATGCAAACTCTAGTCTCCTGGGAACTCCCTAGCTTACAGTAACATTTTATAAGAGATTCCGGTTCATCAGGTACTCTTAAATATCAAAGATAAGGGACATAGAAAAGTTTATATATTCAGTTTTATCCAAATAGTTTTTCTTACCTGAGCGGGATCCAGAAGGATCAAAACACAGCTTTTAGGTAAATGTTTCTGAAGAAATGTTTTCCCCAGAAGTGGTTACTGGAGTTTAAGCCCTGGGATCCCAGATCAGGAGAAGTTACACGCCCCGGAAAGGGGCCAACTTCCCACCTATACAGCACACAAAATCCTCCTTTGCCAAGTGCTTGAGGGAACTTGTATAGATTGTATCTGAACGAGGCAATACTAATGTTTTCATAAATTATAGCTCCTTAATCCATGAAGCTGATACATCTGATAAATGCAGTGCACCTGCAGAGCTTTAAATCCCGACGCCGTATCCTTCTTTAAGGAGCGTGACGTGCAGAGACTCGTGTGTGCATCTTCAAAGCAAGCCCTACCCAAACTGACTAAAATCAATGCCACCAAAGTCTAAAGCATGAAACTATCTGAAGGTTTAAAACGGAGTTCTTACAAGACCAAGAGCACCAGGCTCTTTCGTAAGCAAGAAAACACAGTTGCTATTAAGCTCCATCATGTCCAAAGCCTGATTTGGCAGCAATTCTGAACAATTTAAAATCTTACTATGCCATGAGAGATAAATCTAGTTCTTTGGCACAGGCACACTGCATGGGTTTGGGCAGAGTGACACGGCATTGCAGTTCCACAGCCACACAGCAAGGACAGAACTATCCTGCCCGAGAGAGGGGTCAGAGACTGAGGGTGTCCTTCATTATGAAGCTCTGATGTATAAACACCAAAACCTGAAACAGCAGTGAGCTAAGAAGAAAATGGTGAATCATCACCTCTACAATAAAAACCAGAAAGTGCAATATGCAAACCGTGTAACCATCACTGAACCTGAAAAACTACCAGGCTTTAAAAAAATACACAACCAATACTATCAGAAAATGGGTTCAAACCTCTTCAGCTTGGGACCCTTCTCCAACTGCAGCCTAGATTTTCATCACACAAACCACAGAGAAGAAACCTGCATCGGTGGAGGAGTGAAAGGGAGGCTTCACTAGATTTTTCCTCACCTCTAGTTTTAATTTAATTCTAGAAAATCTCTCGGGATTATTGTTGTTCTGTATCTACCACACCAAAGTGTTTCAAGCATAACTGATGTGTCTGCACAGCACTTCACATTCATAAAGTACTACATAAGTGCCAAGTATTAATAACAAACTGCAGAAAGAAAGCTTATTTTTTACTTTCCACCCAAGGAATTAGTATCTGAATGTTAAAAAGCATATGGATCCACTGAAAATAGAATATATGTTTTAGACTTTAAGGAGGAGATGCTAAATGACAAAATTACAGAACCAAAATATTTCCAGAAAAATATTGCATTTTTCTCTTAGGAAAGTGCAAATCTAGAAGAAGAAACCTCTTTTCACCACAGCCCTGGCTTTTACATTCTCTTTTCCAGCTGACTTGACTGAAGTGCAGCCCATTAATATCTGAAATGCCTTATTTTGATTATACTGGTCATTCCTGGTACCAATCTAGTTAAGGTAGCACCGAGAATTTCCAGCATAAAACACATTTACAGGTTTATAACTCGGCTCTAAAAATTCTACTCCAAAAGACAGTGGGAGGCAGAAAGGCTCAGCTGAGTGCACTGCATTACATATGCGGGGTGATGCTCACAATGCTCTTAGCTTTAACTCTGAATTACCATGTTTCACAAGCCACCTAAAACGATGCTTTAACTTCCCCACTTCTGTAATCACAATAATGTTTTGTAAGTGTTTCAGCTAATTAAGAGCTTAATTTTGCCCAATTTCACAGCTTGGCTTAAATCACTGGAGATGTCAATATAATATAGGGATTGGAATGTCATGTCTATTGATCATATTTACACCAGCATTCTACCCCCTTTCCCCCCCCAGAAGTCAATCACAGCTTGTCTTCGAAGGGTCAGCACGGAGGGGATGGGATGTTGGAGACCACCAGCAGCACAACGCTGCCTTCAAAGAAAGGCTTACATGAAGATCAAGGCTGAATAAATTAACTGTAGGTGTTTCTGACCATTGTAACTATCACTATAAACACTACAGGTCTTTACAGGCATCTGATCAACACCTATAAATACTTCAAGGGGGGGTGTCAGGAGGATGGGGCCAGGCTTTTTTCACAGTGGTGCCCAGGGACAGGACAAGAGGAAACAGGCACAAACTTGGACACAGGAAGTTCCATCTGAACATGAGGAGGAACTTTGCTGTGAGGGTGGCAGAGCCCTGGCAGAGGCTGCCCAGAGAGGTGGTGGAGTCTCCTTCTCTGGAGACATTCAAACCCCACCTGGACACGTTCCTGTGGGACCTGCTCTGGGTGATTTCTGCTTTGGCAGGGGGCTGGAGGAGATGATCTCCAGAGGTCCCTTCCAGCCCCATGTCATTCTGGGATTCTGTGACTGCCTTTTTGTGAAAGATAAACTCACAGGAAACAGCTAAAGACAGCTTTGCGGGTTACTTCAAATGCTATTCTCCAAGCAACACGTATTTCTGGCCATTGGTGGTGTATTTCCTCTAGCTCACAAAGGAGCTCGATACAGCTCTCCACTGCTGTACAGCGACATTAAATACAAAATCCTGCCATTAAAGGGCAGAGGGTAATGGCCTCAGTGTGGGCGACCCATGCTCAGGTAGTGTTCAACTATTAGCTCCAGTTTAAGTAGGCTGAAAACACGCAAATCCAGCCAGCACTGGTTTTAGATAAAGTTGTCGGTTTTATGGATATTTATAGTATGTGTCCAGTCTTGCAGAACTCCATCTTCCTCCACCTCATCTGCAATATAAAGTGCTTTTAGCCCCCATTAATACAATGTGTTACTGGGATACTTCTCACATTCTGTATAAGCCAGGCAGCAGATCAATACTTAGCTGTGCTGAGGGAAAAAAAAAATAAATTAAAAATCATTACGTTAGGGTCCTGTTAATAACAGATACCAGAAGGTTGAACCTGATGCAAAACACCATTCCACCTGGATGCACATGTAGACTACTAGTTATAAATACATCCAAAGTGGCTTTTTTTCCTTATATATGGTTTTAAAGAATCCTACAGATAGGACCTTACACCAAATCAGTCTCACCTGAAAAAATGTCACCTCTCTGCTTCTCATGAGAACTCTTTCTTTTGATCAAAAGTTTCTACCCTTTGTATCAACTCCCTTGCTCATCTCCGTCCTGTGGTGAAATCACAGCACTGAAATTGGAATAGCAAAGCTATTTCCATGACAGCACCTGCTGATGACACAAGCTCAGGTGTGTAACTTTTCCTTGGAACAAGATGGAGTAAGAGGAATTAAGATAAAAACTTCAAAACCAATCACAGTAAACTTCAAAATTCAAAAGGAGAACAGCCACACAGATTTTTTTTTTTTAAAGTGTAGGTTCTTCTTTTATTTGAGGTTGCCTAATGTGAAAGTCTCCTTGGAAAATTCACTAACTGAGGACTTTAGGTTTTCTCCCCTTTGGTATTTTTCAGAGTTAAAAAAGCATATATGCCACCTGCACTGGAGCATTGGTAATCTAACACAGCAAGAACAGATGCAGGTCTGTTTGCCTCAGAAGTAAAAGAAACAGAGCAGCCACACAATCCCCTTCCTATTGTTCTCCCAAACAAGAAATAGAAACTGATACCATGACCCATAGTTCAACAAACTTGAGCTCTATGAGATGATAATTGCAGAGCTGAGGTTCCTCTGAGACATCTTGCCTCCAGCTCTGCAAAGTTTAAATCAAGAAAACATCAGCTTCCATGTCCCAGCTGACCTTCACCAGTATGGACTTGGAGAAAGAGAGAGAAATGGTCTGGGGGAGAAGCTCCAAAGCAGACTTCACTTTTGGAACACATCACTCACCCAAAGAAATGGGCTTGCAAAGGTAATAGAGGACTCGATGCCCATCATCTTACAGGTGTTCAAGTTCTTCTCAGTTTTGCAGAAGTTAATGGAAGTTCATAGAATTGTTGGAAGGGATCTTGAGGATCATCGAGTTCCAACCCCCTGCCCTGGGCAGGGAC